>CAMOHE010054382.1:0-120216 GCA_946598075.1 Artocarpus hirsutus | reverse complement strand
CTACACAGATTTCAGGAGCTTTTCGACGAATACAAGGTCAGTAAGATCATGTTAATTTATACATATAGCATGTCAAACTTGTATATTGGAAAATACTCTAATTTAAAATTTTTAAAATTCCGCTGCGTATTATTTTTCCAACAACATACGCCTTTAGACTCCACCCTTAACACTTGTAAGCTTCTCCAAAGGCAAAAACAAATTATTCCTCCAAAATCGGAAGCTAAACAGACGTGTTAAGGTGTGTTTCATTGAAACCATCGTCGGGCCAGAACGAAGTTTTTGACCATGTCTTGAGATTGGTTTTCTATCTATTTTTATATCAAATTTTTACTATGATATTATGGTTTATGTGGGAATGAATTTATATGATTCAATATCTAATTTTGTTTAAGAAACGAAATTTGTTATAAATATTATTTTTAATCCCATTTTAGGCAAAAACCTGTATTTTGGGATTTTTCTTTCGGGAAGAATAGACAAGAGATTTTAAGAAAATTTCTTTTGGGCATTGTTTATATATATGTTAGGCAACTTCCACAAAAATTTCAGATTCATATAAGCTATTTTGATTTGTTTGAGAATTTATACTAAATGTTGTTCTTACGGTATTTAAACTGCATTTAAATGTGATGATTTATTTGATAATGTTATAGGATGCGTTTAATGCTAGAAAAAATTATGAATGCTCATTTATGTGTTTAATTTATGCTCACAAATTTTTAGCTATATACGTATGTTAGAATTGGAGAAATAAATCATAGAATTAATACTACTCACTGTTTCGGTAATTTTACTGCAACATTTTTGTAAAAGTTTGCATAATTGAAAAATATTTTGAGTGATCCAAACATAATGAAAATCTTTTTTTTGTTACCTATGTTGGGATGTTAAGAATGCTATGCTAAAATTTTAGATCAATTAGAATTTTATATGATTTTATAAAATTCATTGATTGTTGATTGCCCGTAGGCTCTTCATAGTGGCAGGATGTTTTTGTGATTTATAAAGGATAGGAAAAATATTTCTAATGGCTAAAACTTGATGAAATTAATTTTGGTAGTAGGTCTATATGTCTAGTATAACCTATATAAATTTCAAAGCCATTAGAATTTTGGTGCTTTTTTCTAAAATTCATCTATGTCTACTGCCTAAACCAAAATTCCAACAACCAAGTCACGACTTGTAGAACATGAAATAATGACTTAAAGTGATCTAGTTATGATGAAATTAAATCTAGTGATTCTTATAGATGTTTAGAATATGTACTAAAGATTTCAAGTAATTTTAAATTTTGTGTAATTTTAAAAATTCATGAAATACTGGCTGTCCGGGTTACTTGTCTAGAAACTGAGTTGTCTATTAAAAAATATGAAAATGGTATTTAGACTGATCCAAATGTCATGAAATTTATCCTAGTGGTATATGTACATGTTACAAACGTTGTATAAAAATTTCAAAGTTATTGGAATTTTCTATGATTTTATAAAAATCGTGGAGTATTGGCTGCTGAATTAAGATATTGAACCTGTCTAAATTGTGATAATAGTGTAAGCTAGTTTAATTGATCAAACATGAAATTGCTTACTGTAGTAATGTTGAATGTGATCTTTTGAGTAAGTTCTTATGCTAAAACTGTTTCTTTTATCACCATGTTATAATATTAAAGATGTTTGAGGCATTTGAGTTGTTGGAAGTAGAAGGGAAACCATCCACTTGTAAGAGGTTAAGTAAAAATTTCTACAAGTCAAGTAAGTACATTCTTACCTACAACATGATTAAGAATTATGAAAAGTTTTAAGAAATGTCATGTTTTATTATGTTATTAATATTTATGCATTTCTCATTCAAAAGACTCCTTTTACCATGGTTATGAAGAATGTCTTTTTACGGATGTTTTCAACTTTATTTCATGATGCATATGACGTTTTTGCAAATATATATATATATATGTATCACGTAATTAAGGCATTGCACACCAATGATGATGATGATGATGTTTGTCCCACAAGATGGATTTGTCACGTTTGGTTTGGGATTAGCTATCCCTCTCTTCTCATGACGTCGCCCATAATAACGTTAATAGTGTAGCGCTAGGGCCCTAAAGAATAAAATGAATGTTTTTAATATAGAAAAAGGAAAAAAGGAAAGATATATTCTTGCAAAGTGTGCTACATGCACTATGATGACTATTTTAAAGATGAAATGATTCATGCTATGGTTAAAGTTGTTGTAATGTTTTGTGAGATTACATAATGTACTTACTAAGCTTAACACTTACATAAGTTAATGATGTTGCAGATAAGGGTAAGGCTAGAGCTATGGATGGTGGATGGACAGACAGATGTATGTGCAAGGATGGTGTTGTTGGATCTCAAAATTACGACATGAAATAAAATGTTAGTAATGCTATTTTTAAATTTAATTTCACACATTATGAGGTATTTTTATGGACTTTGGTTTGTAATAATTTATGAGTTGTAATTTGCTTTCATATTTCATATTTATTATGTTAAACTAACTATTGTTGTAGGTAGTCGGTTAGCCAAATACCTTGGGTATTTTATCGGGTTAATTGAGAAGGAAAACCATTTAAGGTAAGTAGTATTGATTTTATTTGAAAGATGCGATCCTGATAAGTGCTAATAATATGCACTTAGAAATAATTCAAGTATTTAAAAATAAATTAAAGATTAATTCATATGGTAAGTAAAAAAATTTACACCAAAAATGCTAGGTTCTTAATTAGATAATACTTACAAGTTTAGGTTTTCTCATCAATAATTAATAGCTAACGATGAAAGTTAACAGTTCCTGTGACGTCTGTAAGGGGGCGTTATAATTTTGACTTCTAAAAGGAATGATTTCCTCAAGTTTACGTAAGAAGCAAGATAACAGCTTGCACAAACTATAAGTTTCTTTTTTCTTCTTTTTTTTTAAAAGTCAAACTGTGATATTTCCTCCACTATTAATTTTAAATAGGATTTTTGCTTTTCTAGTGTTATTAATACTAATAGCCCCTAAATTTTAGGATGTCCCTCATTTTGCCCAATGAACTTTAAAAATTATTACTTTGCCCCTTGAACCGTTTAAACTTCCTACTTTATCTCCTAAATTTTAAAAATCACCATTTTGCACTATGAAAGCTTCCCACTTTGTCTCCTAAATTTCCAATTTTTCATTTAAATAGACAAAATTAAGCCTATGTAATTAGCACATGGATCACTTGTAAGGGCAAAAACTCTTAAGTTATGTTTCACATTAACACTCTCACTTGACACATTTGCTTTTTATCTGAACTCTCATTTAAGAAGGATTTGTCTACATATTTTTTCTCATTTTTATGCATAACTCACCTAACAAGTTGATATTATTTACCAATATCTGAATTTAAATACTAAAAAAGATGAGTTACGCTTTAAAAATGAGGAGATATAGGTGAACAATATCGAGAAGAAATGTGCATACAAACCCTTTTTAAATGAGAGCAAATTAAAAAAAAAGTTAAATGAAAGTATAAACTTGAAATAGAATTTGAGTGATAAAATCTTATTTTTGCCCTTATTAGTGATCTATGTGCAAATCATGTGGGCTTAATTTTATCTACTTGAATAAAAAAATCAAAAAATAGGAGACAAAAGGCTTTTTGAAATAAGGGTAAAATTGTGATTTTTAAAATTCAAGGGGCAAAATGATGAGTTTTGAAAGTTCAGAGAGTATAGTGGCGATTTTTAAAGTTTAAGATGCAAACTGAGAAAGACCCTAAAGTCTAGAAGCCATTAGTGTTAATAACTCTTTTTTTTTTCAATTTACTCGTGTTAGACATAGTGCCCTAAGGAATAAAATGTTGTAATATGTTTTTGGAGACATTTTATCAATAAGGAGTTTATTTATTATTCATATATCAAATGTTGTCCCCTTCATGTTCATTTTGTTGAATATATGATAAGCAAACAAAAGTCTAAGACTATCACTCTAAACCTTTAAGAATCATGCATATGATGGACAGATTATGTGAAAAACAAGAATTTTAAAGGTGATGGTCTAATCGCAATTGAGGATAAGATTGTTGTGTTGTCTACATCCTTAATGAGAGATGGCTTGTCTTGGTCATCAAAGTGAGACTCCATGAGTAGAAACATTGGTACATTATCATAGGTGATGATGTGTTAGATTGGGACAATAAGTTGAATTGATTTGGTTTATAATTCTGTTTATTTAAATCAATTCACTTTAGACAAGCAAATGTGTTGTGACTTAATCTTGAAATGACTAATGTGCCCGTATTCTTGACTTATGTCTTTTGATGTACTAAATGGTGACATCTTAATTTAATGATGGTATGTATATCGGTACGTTGGAGAGATGACTTTTGATTCATGTAGACTCAGTATTCATAGATATGAAATTCATAGCTCTGGTTATAGAGTTAATTACGTTCTTTTATATGAATTATCCTGCAATTGAAAAACTGAAGCGCTCAACTATTTAGATATATAGGTGTAATTTATGAATAGTAAGAATTCCAATAGTGTGATAATGGAATGTAAGATAAAAATAATCGAGAAGATAAAACATAATTTATTCTTAAGCTGATTATAAATATCCTATGGGGATGTGATACATCATGATATTTCATGAACGGTTAGCTTTTTAAAGCTGTGTAATTTTATATAGTTCTAGAGTGCAGCTCTAAGCTTTTAGTGGAGTAGTGTTAAAGTTGATAATTGTAAAATATGTAAATGAGATATGTTAATTTATAATTATAGGAGTTTGATCTATATATGTCCATTGTATCCCTTTGTTAGTTCCTAATAATCGTGTAATAATACGGCATGTTTTTCCTACATATTTGTGACTTTTGTTAAATTATTAGATTAGCTGAAATTCGACAATACTGGATTTAATAATTTATGTTAGTTTGTCGATTGAATTAATTTTGTAAATTAATTCAAGATAAATATGTTGAATTATTTGGATGATATTTTATTTACTATGAGATTATCTATATATGACTGTTTTAATCATATATCTTCTCTATTGGGTTATTTAAATTAAATCTAAGGCTCTATCTAATATTTCTTGATGAAAATAAGATATCTAAGGATTCCAAGTTATCAAACGGTCGACCAGCCGATGGAGTAAGTTAGGTAGGCTAATCTCCCGAATTGGCATACCAAACATGTGATAATTAGTATACGTGTTTTTGGCACTTTTTCATCAGAAGTTAATTCAGACTTGAAGTTTGAGGCCTAATCTGATAAGGTTTAACCATAAATTTGATCACTATAAATAGGGGTGGGTTTTCTTTGTTATTTAAATCGCTTGAGAAGTATAGAATAAGTACTCTAGTGAAAAAAACTCTGAAACTCCTTCAGAGTTATTTTTCAACATCAAGAATCTTAGCTCTGTGTTTTCTTAAGTGGTTGGAAGGAGAGTTATCGAAGGAAAAGCTGTACGATGTGTGACCACCCGCACTCCAATCATAGATAGAAAATAGCAAAGAAGACCAGTTAGTTGAGGCTCTTTTGGAATGTTCTTCTTTTCACGGATTCCTGCTGCTTTTGGTATAAAAAAAGATTAGTAAGATTTATCATTAATTTATATATTTAAAATGTCAAATTTGTGTTTTGAAAAATACTCTAATTTAAAATTTTTAAAATTTCGCTACGTACTATTTTCTAAAAACTTGTGCATCATGAATTTATAGTATTTGAGACTAAATTCTTATTAAAGACTAGCATGAATGAGAAAGTTTTAGTTTAAACAAGTTTTATTTTGAAATTTTTTATAATAAAATTTGAATTGTTACAGTGTTTCAAATCAAATTTTTAGCTCGAACTAATGTTTTCAATGCCCTCTTAATTTTTACATAGGGCCTGTTAGCATAGCTTCTGCTTGTGCTTTTAGTCAGTAGAAAAAGAGAAATAAAAGCTGTAGTTTTTCAGTAAGCATTTGAACCTATATTTTTAAAAGAATTTTAATTAGTTAACAAGTTTTCAATTTTTTTTAAAGTTATAAAAATGTTATATTTAAACTTATGAAGTATTATTAGTACTTTAGTATAAGTTTTAAAGTCTATTTCAAAAGTGCTTTTTTAGAGAAGCTATATTTAATGGTTTTGACAAGAATTACTTTTGGAAAGCAAAAGCACTTTGACAGTACACCCAGATACTTTTAAAAGCAGTTTTTAGGCTCAAAAAGTCAAAAATAGCTTTTAAAAGACCCTCCAAACAGGCTCATAATAAAAGTCCAAAAAAAAGTTTGCTACAATTATGGTCCAAAAGCTAATAGATAGAGGACCTCAGGATTTTTACAAAAAATGCATAACAATTCTTGTTCAGAAATTGAATCCTAAATGTTTAAATTTTGACAGTTTAGATATTAATATTTATTTAACATCACATTACTAAGAGGCTGTCACATTTACTTGGAGTAAAAAACCAAACTTTTAGAAGCTGAATGTCCCCATCAAAAAAAAAAAAAATAGAAATAAAGTTGGATGTCTATTTGGGAAATCACAAAAATTTTAAAATGCGCAGCAAATTGTGTTTTTATTTTTTGGGAAGAAAATCTCAAAGCAAAATCAATTCATCTGTTAACAACAGCATTCAACTTATTTACTTATTCCTAAATTTTACCGTCTTCCCGTATTATAACATGATCATTATCCGCTGTCTTGCAAACATAAGTAATTAAATAAAAAATCAATTAATGATAATTTCAAAATATATATATATATATAAAATTAATGATCGAAACCACTTTTCTTTTCCGCCACTCTCCCTCTCTTATGCTTTTAAACCTCATTAAACACTCTATTAACTTTCCCTTTCTCTCCAAAAAAGCCAAAAGAAAAGCGGTGGGAGAGAGCTGAGAGAGAAGAAGGAAGAGGCTAGTGTTGTTGAGGCCTGTCTCACATAAATTTCCGTCCTCTCCAATTCTTGAACAGAAAAGCCAAAAAGAAAAGAACAGAAAAGGAAAGAAAACTCAAATCTCTCCTCTTTTTCTTTTTCCTCTTTCGAAACCCTAGGATAGAGAAATTCTGTGAAGAATTGAGGAAGAAGATGGGCCAGAAGTCTCTGATCTACGCGTTCGTCTCTCGTGGGACTGTGATTCTCGCGGAGTACACAGAATTCAGCGGGAATTTCAACTCCATAGCTTTCCAATGCCTCCAGAAGCTTCCCGCCGCCAACAACAAGTTCACCTACAACTGCGACGGCCACACCTTCAACTACCTCGTCGACAGTGGCTACAGTGCGTTCTTTTATTTCCATTTCTTGGCTTTCTGTTTGGTTCCTCGGAAAATTTTTGAGTAGAGTGAGGAGATCTTTTCGATGTGCGGTTGGACTTGGATTTACCTGATGTGCATTGTGTTATGGTGTTTTAGCGATGTTCAGTTTTTGAATCTTGAGATTCTGTTTTTGTTTTAATGTTTCGTTTTGGATCTTTTTTACTGTGGTCGCTATCTTGCCAAACTAAGCTCAATTTCATCTGTTGCGATCTGGCGTTGACGCGGCGAAATGGAGATTTTAGGCTGTGTGTCTTCTATTTTGGTTATGTGGAAAGGCTAGAAATTTTATAGAGAGGAAGGGGCATCCTAAAAAAAGAAATTTTCAGGACCTTATGAGCTAATTTGTCTGATTGGTTCTGGGAACTTGTGGAAGGAGAGGAAAATATAGAATCTACGCTGTTTGAGTTTTCTTTATCTTCTAATTCATTCTTTTGTTTTGTAAGCATTTTCTCAAGGGTGATAATTCCCTTTTATAGATTGTGGTTTCAGCACAAGTCTCTTCGATCCTGTAAGGAATATGAAGATGAAAATGGTTAAATTAGAATTAATATATTAGTGGCATCCATTTAGCGTCAGAACTTAGGATCAGAAATCTTTACGGTTTAGCATTTTAGCTTCTTGCAGCTTCAGTGAAACATTTTGTTTTTCCTACTCAAACATGGATACAAAGATGAATTCGTCTTGCTTACGTTGTGTCTCTAGACATTCATTTGTTAAAACCTATCATTGTCATACACACACATGTAATATTATGTTTCTAAGTACAAACTAATACAATACCACTATGAAAAAGATAATGAAATGTTGGTGACGTAATGGATTTAGCTTTTCAAAGACTTTAAAAGGATATGGGTTGTGGAGAGTAACGGATAATGTGCAGGGTACATGATGTGAAGCTTTTCATGTTCCTGGAAGTCAACTTGAATTTCTTATATAATCAAATGCATTAAAGCATCGCGAAGTTAACGCTTGTTTGTTGTGTATATGATACAATAGTGTTTGTGGTATTCTTTGATCCTATTTTTACACCTCTAATTGAGAATATGGCTGGCACATTTTTAAACTAAGAAGATTGTTGGTGAATTAGTATATGGAATTGTATCAAAAAGCATGCAAATTCTAAAGTCCGGATCATTATTACTCTGATTTTTTAATTTGTTGGGCAGATTTTTGTGAGCTACTAAATCTTTTAAACTGTGGAACTTCCTGACATAATAGCGCGGCTTCATAGAAGTGGATATATTTATTCAAGTAGCATTAATAGATTATTTTTCTTATTGTTTAGTGACTGAAGCTGGTTGATATTGCAGCATATTGTGTGGTTGCTGATGAATCAGTTGGAAGACAAGTACCTCTTGCTTTTCTAGAGCGTATCAAGGATGATTTTGTGTCAAAATATGGTGCTGGCAAGGCTTCCACTGCTGCTGCAAACAGTCTTAACAAGGAGTTTGGGTATTGTTCTCTCTTTTAGACAATAGAAAATACTAAATGTATTTTTTCTTGTTGAAGGACCTGACATACTTTAGCCGTTTATTGCAGGCCAAAGTTGAAGGAGCATATGCAGTACTGTGTGGATCATCCAGAGGAAATTAGCAAGCTTGCAAAGGTTAAGGCGCAGGTTTCAGAAGTTAAAGGTGTTATGATGGAGAATATTGAAAAGGTAGATGTGCCATTGATTTTGGATTCAATGGATAGATTCTCACTTTGAAGCATTCATGTGTAATTTATTGTTAGAAGTAAATTTCTGGAATAAGACTTAAAAACCTAAAATGTTCAGTAAAATATTGAAATAGACAGAAAAAGGAATCTTTGCATGAATCCATTCTAGGCTAGAACCTTAATATCCATATTTTTGGTTGTTTTGTGTGAAAAGCAGTAAAAGGTTTATGTCTTATACTGTTTTCCTCAGAACTTGGGACGGGTATGGCTGCTTCCTACATCTTAACAGACCAGTCCTCAAATATTTTGTTGAAGTCTAGAACTCCATGAGATACCAAAACTTTGTTTTTTTTTTTTTTCTTGATTAAAAAACTCCTTTATATTGATTAAACAATCAATTACAAGGAAAGAGGATGAGGTATCCTTGAAGAAAGGAAAAAAAAAAAAAAAAAAGAAAGCAGAAAAACGAAAAGGAGAAAAAAAAGAAGAAAAACGGAAGCAAAAACAAAACACAGGAGGACTGAACACAAAAAATTAGGGCCGCATAAAATCTATCCAATACCAAAACTTTGTTATCTGTAGGCAACCTTTGGATTGTTTGCTTTCATAAACTGAAAATAAGGATGATGTAGAAGGCAATTTCAAGATAAAACTAATTTGACACGGTACTAATAACTTTTGACAGTTTTAATTTTGAATACTTGTAATGTCATGTAGCTTTAATAAAGATGAAGGAAAAATTTTGTTGGGGGCTTGGTGTTGAACCTACTTCAGGACTGTCCATCAATTGTTAGTTCATGGAAGTTTGTTATGGACTTTGTACGTTTCTTCTATAATTGAGCTCTTGCATTTACTTGTTTTGTTTCAATTAGGCGAATTAAATTAGAAAACTAGTAAATGCAGAAAAAAAAGGATTAATTGAGCTAGTTTTATTTGATATAGGTTAATTACACCCCTAAACAAAAGGTGAATTACAAAAGCTAAAAAAGAAATAGATTAGCCTAAAAAGGATTGTACAAGTGTGATGGGAGGCCTGAAATGAGCTTCTCCTTGTTATGGATGTCTTTATAACACTCGGATTCTAAACTACTTTAGTTAGGCACTCGATGAATAGATTTAGCCTTTTAGGGGAAAGAGAAAAGACAGCGACACATGAAAATGAAACAGAAGAAGCGAGCTAAGTCTAACATATGTCTTAGCAAAGTGAAGCTTTTTGAAGTCTACTAAATGACAGATCGTAGCAATGGTTGTAGCAGTGCCATTTTGATCCACAAAACTGGATCCACCTGACCCATACGTGGGGGATTATCTAAACTTAACTCCAGCAGGCATGTGTGTAATTAGAACTGAACTGCGGTAGGCATGAGCTGAACTGAGAGCATGCAAACAAAAATGAGGCTCAAGGATTCCTTGCGCCACTATGCCTTACTGTTGCTATAAAATGATTATTATTATCTTGTTTCAACTGGATGCTGTTGCAAAGTGCGAATAGATGAGAGGCATAAGCTTGTCATTCTGAGATGTCGAGGCAAATTAATGACATGCTAGTGTAAAAAGAACAATCTTGTATAGAATGGGAGAAGCTGACTGAGATTTATGGGTCATGTGTGAAACTATTTTTGTTTTTTCATTCATCTTTTCGGTTGTTGGAATTTACATCTCAATTTTGTTTTCGGCTTCCTTTTTCTTTTTGTCTTTTTAAAAAATGGCCCATTTGTTTTTGCTTTCAGAATTTTTGGAAATATTTTTGTACGTTTTTCGAGGCAAAAATTTTAAAAACATTCTTAGCACAATTCTCAAAAAATTTTCATTTTCCAAAACAAAAACATTTTCACTTATTTTGAAAACAATACTAAATGGCCCCATTGTTTTTATAAATGACAAGTCCCCAACTCCCGGATGATTTTTGTTCCATTTTCCTGTATGATTTGTTAGAATTTCTGTTTTCACTTTCATTTTAATTACAATTGAATCTCTTTGGAGGCAAATATATTTAGAATGATCCAGTAAAATCACAAATGTTTTGCACTATTATTTGTGTTGAGGTTGATCTATTTTCACAGGCGTGCAGAAGTTGTGCTTGTCTTGAGACATGTTCCGTCTTGATGGATATTTTGCAGGATAGTCCTGAAACTCTTTTTATTTGTTGATTCAGGTTCTAGATAGAGGGGAAAAGATAGAACTTCTGGTTGATAAGACTGAGAACCTTCATCAACAGGTCAATTCTGCTTTTTGACTCTCTCTCTCTCTCTCTGAATGCATTATCGTGTCTGAACTTTTGGTTTTGGAAAATATAAGGCTAGATATCAACGCCTATAGAACTTGAAATTTGAAGTAATGAGGTTAGGAAGTCGAGGCTCAGATGTAGTTGGAATCTTTTGACTTACATTTTGCACTTTTATGATGGCTTGATCTGCCAAGTTTTGGGCCATTTCAAGGACTACGATAACTTTGCATTAAATATATAGATTATGAATTTCTTTCAGCTGTCTGCATGCAAAGATTGGGTACCAAATTGGTCAGAGGGAAGTTTACGTTCTTTTTGAATTTACAAGAGTGGTTCTTGGATAACGATATAATGTCTTATTTGATATTAATTATAATTCATGGATTTCTTACTTGATAAATATTGATTTGATTACAGGCACAAGACTTCCGAACTGCAGGGACGAAAATTCGTAGGAAAATGTGGTTGCAGAACATGAAGATCAAACTGATTGTTTTGGGAATCCTAATTGCGTTGATCCTCATCATAGTCCTCTCTGTATGCCACGGTTTTAACTGTGGAAAGTGAGCGTCTTTCTTGAGGAGGCTTTTGATCATGTTGATCAATACTTTTGCGATTATTTCTGTAGACGTCGGTATACAAAAAAGGTACATAAGATTTGTTATTAATTTATGTACTTAGTATGTCAAACTTGTTATTTTGGAAAAGACTTTGATTTAAAATTTTTAAAATTCCGCTATGTATCATTTTCCAACAAGAAGAACAGAGAGAAAGAGAGGAGAGGCGAGGAGAGAGAGAAAAAATGATGTTTTCAAAACAGATTTGATTTTGCGGTTTTGATGATAGTGTGGTCTTTTATGCTTTTAGGAAACTGATTAATATTAAATCTGGTATTAAATACACATTTCAAAGTACTTGATATTATTTACTAATGGCTTATTAAAATCTACTATGTGATGCAATTTTTCTACTTTCTTTTATTAAACATTTAGAATTTGACTTTTCCCTTGAACATGAAGATTGAATACAGTAAAACATGTTGGATACATTTTGATTTGAGAAAATTACATAATATTTCATCTTTTGAACCAGTGTGTTTTTTTATGCAACAAAATGTAAACTTAGAAAAAATTATGCTAAAAATTTTTTAATCTTTCAAAAAGTGAAAAAAAAAAAGCTCCTCATTTGCTTAAAACTCTCTAGAACTCTCAATCTTCCTCGTCTACTCAAATTAGAATGTTGCTGGCAATCTTTGATCTCTATGTCCTCCTTTGACCTTTGATCATCATCACCTTGCTCCATCCATCGTCCTCCCTTGCTTGTTGTTGGGTCTAGTTGGGTTCTGTTAGATTTGTCCAGGTTGAAGACAACAGAGATCCCACCACATTAGAGCTTCCAACAACATCACTCATCAAAATCGTGGATGAGGATTGCAGAGACTGGCATCGTCCCATTTTGCCTTGTTGTTGATTGTCGAAGTCATGGTTGGATCATAGAAATTAACACCATCCTGAAGGGCTTCATTGCATCTTGCCATTGACTTCGATTTTCTATATCCACTCGATCGAGGTTTGGTTGGTTCTAGCTGAGTAACGATGGCCAAGAGCCATGCCAAATAGACAGAAAGAAAGAGAGAGGAAAAGGGGTGGTGAGGAGCAAGAGAGAAAAGAGAGAGAGAGAAAGGAGATTGTCATCAGAGGTCATCCTGATGAGTTTTATCAAACCATTGGTGAGGTTTTGTAGATCGTCGGCTTCTAAACATTTTGTAGTAGGGAGTGTCAGAGAATGAGTGCAAATGCGGTTGTTAGCTATGGTCGGAGTTGTTGTCGTTGTCGTAGTTGTTGTTGTTATGTTCTTTTTGGTGGTATTTAATAGCTGCCGACGACGTCACTAGTGTCAATGATGTCCGATGGCCTTGCTAGTAAATCAAAGATGATCTAGCTGCAGCAGGGGGTAGGGGGAGGATATACCAGTAAAACACAAAAAATATGCCTACCAGACACAAAATATCTTGATAGGACACGAAAAATATCTTGATAGGACACGAAACATATCCCAATAGGGCATAAATCATATTCCTCCAAGTTTATAGCATAATAATTTTTCATATTTTGTGGCATAAATAAAAGTTGTTTGAAAAAATAATGTTTATCAAAATATCCCTTTTCATTTATTCACTTTTTTTGTAAAAGTCAAATTGTTAGCTAGCTATGTTATATAATAAAAAATGAAAGGAAACTTGAATAGTTATTGAAACAAAATTACAATCACAAATAAACTACAATAATATGAACAAAGAATCATAAATACCAACACCATAATATAAAATTTAAAAATAAAATTGTTAAAGAATCGAGGCCTATGTATTACATGCTATTGTCCTCAAATTTTTTTGTTTTGATCAATATACATTCAATATTGCTTTCTTTTTTTTAGACATTATATAAATTCAATATTGTTATTTCAAGAAAATAATAAGTTTCCAAAATCGGCAATAGAATCTTCACAAAAAGTATCATTAACAATAATTACAGAAAGGCCGAGCCAAATTATCTGAAAAACAATGGATAATTAATAATATCCCCAAGCAAAAAAGAAAGGCCGTCTCTTGATGAATTACTAGTCTTTTTTTGTCTCTAAAATATCGGTAGAATTTAGTTCTTGAACTTTTTTAGTTTAGCATATTATTCACCAGGTTTTTATTTTTTTATTTTTGGGCACTTTTTGGTCACTAACACTGATTTTGACTAACGATTTTTGAAGTTTAACATAAAGAAATCATGTTGTTGCATAATAGCTAAAGGTTTTACATGATTGTACCTGGTTAGTGTAAAATGTGATGGTTTTCAATGATTTTGACAGTAGTGAAGAGAACGTCTTGCATAATATGCAGCTATTTCTATGGAAATTTAAGTTATCACCACATGATAGATGCATTGTTATCTTTAATAATCATAGAGATTAATGGCTAGTTTTATGGTTACCAGCCAAAATTCAAAAAAAAAAAAAAAAGAAAAAAAGATCAAGAGTACTATACTTAAATTAAAAGTTCAAAAAATTAAATGTCACCGCAGTCACAATTCGGTGACTAACATCACTAATAACCCTTTCCTATTTGCAAACTAGCATCAAACTAGTTTTTGTCCACAAATCTAACATTTGACCTTTTTAATGGTGTTTTTCAAACGTCCTATATCTATGCAGTTAGTGTATAAAGGGGAATATGTAGGGAAAATTAAAGGGTTTTTACTGATGTAAAAAAATGTATTTATTCATGTCATATTTAAAAAAAGTTATGTCATATCACCACTCATATTATATGTTTAAGTTATGTTACACTTCATAAAGAGCAAGTTTCAAAAGAAGTTATTTACAAGAATTCCCTAAATATATGAGTGCAAAAATGGCCTTTTTTAAAGCATATTTTTTTCTTAAAAAAAACATGGATTATTAAATATATAAAAAAATAAAAAAAATTCAAGAATGAAATTTAGTAGCTTGAAAATTAATACATTGGACATACATTAGTAAACTAATGATTAATTAATCAATGTTTTATCAAATAAATGAAAAAATTTTATTAAACATTCATCAAGAATCATGAAAGTCATTTTATTAAAAAAAGGACTTTTTTTGTTATTTATCAAAAATAAAGATATCTACTTAAAATAGAGTTCACAATTTCTAGAGGAGAGATAGGGTCGTGTCAAGTATTTTGGGACCTTGGACGAATGTTTCTGGGGCCTCTTCAAGGGGAAAAAAAAAGTCATACACTCAAAATTAAAAAAAAATCTCAAAATATTGTTATATTACTTACTTGAAGCGCTATTTAAAGCATGTTATTATTTAGTGGAAAATAAATGAGTTAGTTTGATATTTAAAAACTAGACCTTTTAGGGATGATTAGAGCACTAGAACATACTATGGTTCTTCATTCTTTAACAGATTTTTAACTACTTATTTCATTTATTTTGTTAAATTTTAATATAAATTACTAATAAAATAATAATACCTACAAATTAAGGAAAAAAAAAAAAAAATCTGGTGCCTTACCTTAAATTGGTGCCTTATGCAATATCCTAAGGGCTTAGGGGTGAGCTGGCTACAAGGAGAGGATTATAAGTGGTTGGATTTTAAGAGCTGTATAATTGTACTATTGTGGGTAGTCTTGGCAGCCCAAGGCCCAAAGGCGATATTAACAAAAAAAGCATAAAAAAGTCTAAGTCTAGAGGAATATGATGGTTGGAGGACAAGCTTAAGATCATTGAACATTACAAGGTAATTATGAATAAGAAAGCCAACAAAATCTCTTCAGAATCAAGAAATAACGTATAAAGTGAGGTTTAAGCGAGAGGTCAACTACGAGATAATGGAAAACTAGTTGAGATAATTATGGAAAGAAATATTCCTAAATTAATGTGGTTTATTCTTTAATTAATTATTTTATCTTAAGGGATAGTTAGTGAGAACCTCAATCGTATGTTCTTGGAAGTAGTGAGGCAGCTTCCTAATGGTTACTATCAGAGCCAGTGCAAGTTTTTCCATGTTGGTATACCTAGTTTTTGCATCTAGAAGACGCTTGCTTGTATGGTAGACTAGTAATTAAACTCAATTTTCTTCCCCGATGATGACTGAATTGATTGTATGCTTTGAAACTACCAGATACAAATACAACTTCTCCCTGGTAGCACCTTGGGAAGAATTGGTGTTTGCCCGAGATGAACTTTTAGATACTAAAATGCTTCTTCACAATCTTGAGTCCACTCAAAGGAATTTTGTGCATTAAAGAAAGGAATGCACTTATCTTTTGCGCATAATATAAAAAGGTTCAATGCGGCTACACATCCTGAGAGATTTTGTACATCTTTTAGATTTTTTGGAGATTCCATCTCGATGAGGGCTTTGACCTTCTCATGGTTAGTCTATACTGGGCAAGGGGAAACTATATTTGAGGCATGCCTTGTTCAAGTCAATGAAATTTACACAAGTATGATGCTTAGCATCTGGTTTCCTCACAAGGACGGAATTCATAACCTAGGACAAGTAATGGGCTTCCTTGATGGTTTTGTTCTTGATTAGCTTATCCATTTCTTCACACAAGCTTTATAACTTTCTCTGTTTAGAGGCCTCCTTTTTTGCCTTTTTGGCGGATAGGATGGATCGACGTTAAGTCGATGGCATATGATCTGAGGAGATATTCCCTTCATATAGTTATGAGTCCATGTAAAGACATCAAGATTACTTCTCAGGAAAGCTACTAGATCTGTCCGGTGTCTAGTGCTGAGCTTGGTACTTATCTTCAAAATCTTGCTCGGGTCATTATCGTAAACCATCACTTCTTCCAAGTCTTCCACTTGCTTTGCAGTCATTATCTTGCCATCCATTCTTGGATTCAGATCTATCTCATTTAGTTGGGATGCTTGATTTACCATCATCATCCTATACTCAGGGAATTCATAATCTCGGATTGAATCAAAATAAATAGTTTGGGCCTCATACTGGTCACCCCTCATCTCTCCTACCCTGTTCTCAGTTAGGCATTCTACCACTTGATGGTGTATGGAGCAGATGGCTTTTAAGGCTTGTAAGGTTGGTCTACCTATCACTGCATTGTATTGGGTCACTCCCTTAACAACTATAAAATCTGACATTGCAGTTTGGTCGGGTACTGATAGTAGGGAAGGATGATCATACCTTCTAGAATGATGATGTGTCTTGTAAAACTATATAGCAGTTGTGAGTACGGCATCAACTAAGCCCAAGAATGTGCATTTGATCTAATGTGCTTGTATAGAAAAGCTTCAATTATCAATGAAGACCTATAAACCTCATGGTTGCCGATCATGGCTGAGACCACTAGCGCGTCATTGTGGGGGAAGTGGACCTCTTGTGCATCTTCTTCCAAAAAAGTTATTTCTACATCTGCTTTCCGTAAGATCTTGCATGGTCTTTCACCAACCTTCATGTAATTATGGAATGGTTTACCTTTAGTCTCCCGGGCATATTTCTTCTAAGGTTGTCATGAGTTTCCTCCAAGATATGGCCCACCGTCAATAGTTTGGATAACTCTTGCTGGTTGATTATTGTTTCCTCCTTGAGAAGCTAGATTGTAATGATTAGCCCATACATCATCTAGATAATTTTCCCTAATATGTTCATGCAAATAACCTCTTCTAATGAGGTCTTCAATTTCATCCTTTAGGTCTGTACACTCAGCAATGTTATGACTGACCTCCCCATGAAATTTGCAATGTTTGTTTCGATTCCATTTGGCAAGGTATTTCCTTATGGGGACTGGTCTCCTCAGTATATTGATGTTATGTACTTGGTCATAAAATTCCCCAATATTATTTTTGAGGTTAGTATATGTTTTATACCTTTGAAAATGGCTTTCTTGTCATTTATTCCCTTGAGATGGGGCCTACGTTGGTGGTACTATAGGTGGGGCTGGAGGTAAAACTGGTGCAGGTATTAACAAAGGATAATAGTGGTTGATGTTCTAATTATTTCCATTATTTTGGTTCTTCCTTTTCCCATTATTCTTCCCCCCATTCTGAGTCTGTGCTGGCTACGTCAGTTGCTGACTTGCTAGTGTTGCCTGTGTTGGAGGATAATAAGGTGCCCCTATGTTTGCTAATAATCGAGCTACCTCTTTAGCGTTAATGTACTTCTAGGCCCATGATAAGAACTCAAGCCATGAGACTTGGGGTTTCTTGTGGAAGGAAAATTTAAAAACTCCTTGCTATAAACAACCAAGAATCGATGTTAAGGCAGCATCCTCCAAATAGTTTTCTACTGACACTATCTCCCTTGTATAACAATCAATGAAGGACTTCAAAGATTCGATAGGCCCCTGCTTAGGGGCTTGGAGTAATTCTTGGGGTGTTTATTGCAGCCTTTTTCCATGTACTATGTAATCAAAGCTATGTATAATTCTCACCAACATGTGATAGTCTGTGTCCTTAGATTCCTTAACTAATGTTTTACCGGTCCACTAAGTTTCACGTTAAAAGCTCAGTACTTTATGGCATCAGGGTCCCTGTGTAGACTCATATGGGAATTAGAGAGTGTGCATAGTCATCTGGATCTCCTTTTACCATCAAAAAGAGGGATGTTTGGTAATTTAAGTTTACGTGGCCAGAGTTTAGCCATCACTTCATCAGTGAATGGGTGTCCATCTAGGTTATCGAGATTAAGAGTCTGATAACTTTATCTAGCCTCACACCTATTCATTTGCTCTACTAACCTAAGATGCTCTTGAAAACTTATCACTGACCTATTCATATCTTGGTTTCTGGCATGTTATGCTTGGATCTAAAGGTCATCTTTACTTCGACCACCATCTTCTCCGTTATTCACTAAGCCAGATGGTTCACCTTGTCTCTATGCCATGAGTGGTAATCCATCTGAATCTTGGTTATTTTGCTCTCCTGTACCTTCCTAGGCTACATGTCTTCTTTGACCCTTCTCTGCTTACTTCCCTACGATCCTGATGCCCTTGCTTAGTGTGATTACACATCATCAGAATCTCTAGTTCCTTCCTAAAAATTTACTTTATCTCTTGGTGCAAGTGGAGGATTGTTATTGTTATTCACAGCTGTGTAAGGTTTTTAAAAATATTCTCTATGTGTTGAAACGATTACATCAATTGCTCATAATTTTGAGTCATGGTCCCAATTTGTGATTGTAAGGCAGCATTCAGATTTAGAGGTGCATCTTTGAGTGGTAGCATCCAATTTTGGTCATTAGCAGGAGGTAAAGGATCACATCTTCCTCCTCGAACAATGTCATTGTCATCTTTGTTTCGACCACGATGCTTATTCCTATCATTTTGATTCTGATTATTCATTTTAGTACTTATTCTTTCCATTGAAACAACTAATAGACTTTTTCTCGGAAAAAAGTTTCAAAAATTCTTTAGGCCGTCCTTCTAGCACCAATTGTTGAGGGCCAAACACATCTAATGAGTAATCTTTAAAATTCCTCACTGAAATAATTAATCATGAGTAAAGTGGTATATAAAAAATTAGCAAGAGCACAAGAATTTAGAGTAGTTCACCTTAATTGAAGGCTACATCATTATAGGTTTTCTCTCTAGTGGTAGGATTTCACTATGAGAAAATAAGAATATAGAGGGCTTATACCAAGAATTGGACTTTGACTCCTTTCTAGCATTAGCATCTATTTATGGTACTCGGGGGGAGGCTTAAACCTTGCCCTTTAAGCATAATTTAAATTCAAATAGATCTTAATCTTTTCTCCTAAGGCCTAAATGAAGTCATTGTGATTTCTTTTAGGACATATCCCTTCTGAGTTTCTTGGAATCTGTAGATCATGATCAACTTGAATGCTTATCGCTATCTTGGAGATCTTCCAATTTGAATACAGATATGAATAGGCAATTTTACCTTTCTTGGGTATCTTCTAGTAAGAAGTTTCCAGAATGCACTGAGACAATATGGGCCAAGATCCTTCTTGGGCCTTTTTGGGCCAATACCCAACCAGGCCCAACTCGGTCACTCAATAATAACATTGCGTTGCAAAAGTTTTATAAAAATTTTTGTTGCCAATGTTCTATATTTTACCATATTTTCACATATTTTCTTTAAATATGTTTTAGGAAACCAACAATTCTACCAAAAAAAAAAGCATTTTTAGCTTTATTGTAGGAATAAGTTCTAGATCTGCTTGCATTCTTTTAATTTGTCTTCCATTTTTTTATTTGGTGCTGCATGATTTAGAAAAAGCATTCTAGGACAGAGCACTTGTAATATATAGGCAAACAAAGATAAACAATGTTAGTTGGCAAAACTCATCCAATAAAATTCTCTCGATTTCCTCATCGGAATTATCATTCACATGTAATGTTAATAACATAGTAAGAACATAATAACAAGAACACAAGAATTTAAAGCGGTTCACCTCAATTGAAGGCTATATCCACCATGGGTTTTCTTGGTTGGTTAGGTTTTGCCATGAGAAAATATCCTTTACAAAGCAAAATGCTAGGACTTGTGCCAAAAATTGGACTTAGGTTGTTCTTTAGAATTGGCCCCTATTTATAGTACACAGGGATGGCTAATGCCTTGCCCCTTAAACCTATTTTAAATTCAAATACAAAATAATTTTTTTTCTATTGGCTAGATCTCATCACTGTAATCTCTTATAGGCTTTATCCTTTATGAGTATCTTATATTCGGTAGATTATGATATGCTTCAGTGCTTATTGCCATCTTGGAGATCTTCTAAATTAAATTCAGGTGCAAAAAGACCAATTTACCCTTCTTGGTTATCTTTTGGAAAGAACCTTCTCGAACACATCGAGGCAATATGTGCCGAGATCAACCTGAGGCCTTTTTGCGCCCAATACCTGACCAAGCCTAACTCTGTAAAATGACAACATTTTCCTTCAGCTCGGGGTACTATATAGGTCGGTAGCCAAAGTGCCTCAAGGTTGTCGAAGGTCAACTAGTCAATATCTTCTTGGAGAAGTCTCTTGGGATTTTGAGAACTACTGATGGTAGTGGAGCTAAGAAGTCACCTTGATTATTAGCCTGCCAAATTGTAGATGTCAATTGTCATGTCATGTGTTAGGGAAATGCATCTAGACCATTAATTCAAAGAGGCCTTTTCCCATGCAAATTACGGCCATTGATTAGGGATCTTTATACATGCCATTGGATCAGTGTCCTTGAAGATTGTACAGTTAATATCTAAGGTGATCTTTTGGTTTAAATACCTAAACACTTAAACCATTTCCACTTTTTCAAAACATTTTAGAAGCCAAACCTCTACCGAAATTTCTCCAAACCTTTCTTCGACCATTTCAATCATCCTCATTGAAAATTTCTTGAAGGAAAGCCATCTTTAGGTGCTTCAAGCTTGCTTTAAAGGGCTACAGCATCAAATTCTCATATCGTCATTCTAAAAAGGTAACTTCCTAGCCCTTCAACTCTGTCTTCAATTTTTCTTTTATTTTGTGATACTTTCTAGGCATGAATATCTATGTTTTCCTTTTTCAAAGTGATCTGAGGGTCTATATGTAGAAACTTCTAACTTTTGGGACTATTTAGGGTGTTTTCCCTTTTGGGATTTTGAATTGTTTTGAAGTTTAAAATGAACTCAATCATCGAATTCGCACATACTTAGCAACTATAGTCTTTCATAGATAGAGGCTTCTTAGCTATTAGGACTTAAAAAGTTTTGCCTTGATTTTGCTTGCATGGACCTTGGCAAATAATATGGCAAAGGACTTTAATAGTGGCCGAGAAGCCAACAGGGTTGTAGTTTTAAGGGTTGACTCCACTAATGAACCCAACACATCTGGTATTATGTCAATCCTAGTATGGAAGGCACCATCACTAAAGAAACTCAGCTCAGGCCTCGCTGCCAAAGATTGAGGAAAGCAACTATACCCAAGGTTAAATCTTATGAGGTAATGAGAGACATTGATGAATATCCAGAAGACACTGAGGTGGACAATAAAGATTCAGAGAAAACCGACTTGATAGATGAGCTCTTAGGAAGAATGCCCCCAGCCTCAGCGTCATTTTAACTACTTCCCACACAAACCCCGAGGTAGAAAGTTCTCACTGTTTCACCTCAAGGGATGAGTTTGTTAAAGATCCCACAGCGGCTGCACTTTGGTCCAAGGCATGACACGATGTCTTTTACTAGAAGTTCACTAAGGCTTTTTGCTCATACGGCCTCAATTATACAATGTCGGAGCCTAACGATAGGGCTTTGGATCCTTTTGAAGGCACCATTGTTGTTTACACCAGCACCCTTTCTTGCAGCATCTTTATTCCTTACCATCCTTTCCACAAGAGAATTTTCAATGAGTTCAGTATTGCACTGCCTTAACATAACCCTAATGGTTAGAGAATCATGTTTGGGTCATACATCCTTTAGAAGATTCATCTAATGGCCTTGCTAATCAACACATGGATGGAAGGAGTCGTTTATATTTTTAAAAGGGTCATTTGATGGCCACGGGCTGAAACGAGGGATGCCATATCAATCAAGCATCATTTTGCCTCAAAACATTAGTGTCTGACTTAAACACCATTATTCTTAGATACATAATAGACCCTTTTAATTTCTTTTTGTAGATGCTTTCCCTCCTTGGTTGGTTTTGGATGAGGACAAGCTTGCCTATATAGAAGCAACTTTTAGAGTAACAAAGCAGCTTCGTTCTTACCAATCTTTGTCCAATAGCTTTAACAGTTTGACTATTGGTCTCTTTAAATTCGCCATTCTCTTGACCATAGTCACCAAGGTTGGTTCAAGCGGCAACGTGGCTATTTACGAGTCCACTCCCATTGTAAATCTTAGCAGTGACGAAGAAGAAGCAGAAGGTATTATTATATCTTTTCAATGTTAGCTTTCTTAAAAAAATTTTATAAAAAAATTTAAAAATGTAAGTAATCGATGTGGTGTTTTTATTTGGCCGTAGGTTTGATGTCAAAGTTTTCAGGCATTAAGAGGTGCTTCTACTCAAAGCACCGAGCATAACAAGAAGGGCAAGCATGACACCCCTAAGGTCAGCCAGCCCAAAACAAGCTTTTCAAAGGGTAGCTCATTTTCTAGCAACCACCATGTTGACTAGTAGCCACCCTCTTAGGTAATAACTGTTCTACTGATCCTGCCCTCAAGCACCAACAAATCCAAGGGGAAGAGTGCCTAAGCTGTCTCCACTTTTCTTGCAAATGACCTTACATCCGCGATATCTTGCTACTTGCCATGGATTAGCTCAGTCATGAAGACCATCCACAAAAACTATAGTGAGTGGGACTTGGTGGACCTTCAAGGGAAAACTAGCTTAAAGTAGCACAAGTACCAGGTCGGCTGCAACATGAGGGTACGTAACCACCTTCTCGGTGACCACCCTTTCTTTTTTGTGTTCCTCGAGTATTAATATGGCTTACTTTTTGTAGGTGCTCATCTTTTCTCTAACCAGCTTCGACCTTCATGCCTTTGTAGTTTATTAGAAGGAGAAAACAGATGCTAGCATTTTGGACGTTGAGACTAAGTTGGATATAGCCGAGGAGAAGTTAGGGACCTACAAGAAGGAGAAGAAAGATGTTGAGGCGCTCCTTTCCTAGGCTAAACTTAGTGTCAAGTCCTTGAAGAAGCTTTGGCAAATAAGGAGGCCAAGTTCCAAAAAGGAATGGTTGCTACTCATGCTGAAGCTGTTCAGGAGTTCAAGTCAACGATCAAGGATGACTCTTTTGATATAGGGATTGAGTCTGTTATTGCCACTTTTAAAGAGAAATTCTCTAACTTCAATTTAAGTTTTTTGACGACCCCAACTAAAGAGATGATCCTAACCGAGAGGCAACTATCAAAGACACCGAGACTACTACTACAACTTAGCCTTTCTTTTTTTTTTTCACTTTCTTTTTATTTTATAATGACCACAAAGATAAGACTTATATGGCTTCCATGCCCGACTTGTATATATTTTATTTTGTTTTACTATAATTATATTTTCTACAATACAAAAAGTCTATTAGTAGATTTTATAAGTGCAAATTCCTGGTGCGACTAATAACCAAGCTTTTACGTAATCTGCTTCTTTAACTAGCTAGATTTTAGTAAAAATTTTACATGTGTAAGTAACTGAGCTAATCTTTTATGACTAGGTTGAAGTTATTACCTGTCTTAGATACTCTTTTAATTTTGGCTTATAATTATTTTAAAAATTCACATGTAAATAACCAAGCTAATCACAAAGCTCTTAAATTGGCTAAGCTGATCGTTTCTTTTGGTTTTGATTTATCACAAGTGTGGTATAGCCATGCTTGTCCTTTTCTCATTGGTCTTTATGCTCAAACACATATATCTTAGTTCACTATGCCTCTTAGGATAGATATGTTGCTTTTCAACAAAGTGTAAATAACTGAGAGAGACTTTTAGCTTGGGCTTAGGGTGGTGTACTTTTGCACCAAGTTGTTGCCTACCTTAGCTGAGCACTATGCTCTGGCATGAACATGAATTTTCTTAAAATAAAATGAGAACAATTAACTGAATAACCTTAAAAAACTATATTAACTTCTGAAAGGGAAAAAGACATAAGCATTTGTTTTCAGATGTCCTATAAAAAAGAAACATCAATGATTATAGCCTACTGATAATACAGCCTAAGATGAGCTACGTTCCAGGTGTGATCTATGGCCTGACTTAGCAAATACTTGAGGTAATAACTACCTAGTCTAACAATTCTTCAAATCAATATGGCCCTTTCTACGCCCATCCTAAAAGCCCAGCATTTTTCTCTTTGGTATTTTGAGCTACCCGTCTAATCTTGACCTTTTTTGTTATAGTACCGAGCTACTCACTATTGATATGCTCTTGCCTAATCCATGCTTGCAGTCACTTTTCTTCCAAGAGATCAATTTCCCTATTCATTTGATCTCAGTTAATGACTTCATTATAATTGACAACTCTACTACTTGGAGGTGTTATTTCAATTAGCAACATGGCTTCTACTCCTTAAGTCATTCAAAATAGGGGTTCTCCTAAGGACGTCTAAGAAAGTGTTTGATATGCTCATAAAACTTTAGGCAACTCCTCGGTCTATGCACCGTTTAGCTAATTAAGCTTCTTTTTTAGTGTGCACTTTAAACTTTGTTGACTGCTTCAACTTGGCCATTACTCTATGGGTATATTGGGGTCAAGAAACTTTTACTGATCACTAAAAGGTCATAGAAGTCCCTCGTTTTATCCTTGTTAAACTAGTTGGCATTGTTTGAGACCAAGTAATTAGGGACTCCGAATCTACATATAATGTTATTCCAAATGAAAGCTGTGATGACTCTGCTTCTATCCACATTGTATAGTAATCCACAACTACGATGGCATATTTATAACCTTATAGCACAACATGAAGAGGTTCGGCAATATCAATGCCCCACTTAGTAAAGGGCCATGGGCTAATAACAGAGGTAAAAGACTCGATAGGCATCCTAGGAATAGTGTCATACCTTTGACATTTTCATATTTTTGCACATATGACATTGCCTCTTTCTTCAATGTCAGCCAGTAGTAACCTTGTCATAAAACCTTATGTGCTAATTACTATCCTTGGCATGATTCCTGTAGATTCCTTCATGAATTTCTTTTAGCACATTGAGTGCTTCTTGAGTATCTAATCACCTAAGTAACAGTGTCGAGATTTCATCATAAATCAAATAACATGTAGACTTATACTTTAGATTTCTTTATTCATCTCGATCATTAGGTAGTACTCATTTTTCAAGTAATTATAAATTGGTGCCATACATTCTTTTGCTGCAACGATGGGGAGTACATAGTCCAGCACCTGATTTTGAATTATGGGCTGTTCTAGTAGCTCAAGTGGTATAACCTTTAGTAGCTCAGATTCTTTAGCCATGGCAAGCCTTACCAATGCATCTGCATTGGTAATATTTGCTTGGAGAATTCTGATGAGCTCATGGCATTCAAACTTTTTTTAGTTCATCCATTACCTCATTCAAGTATACTGGCATCTGTTCTCCCCTAGCTTTATAATCACCATTTATTTGGCTAACAATGACCTATAAATCACTGTAAACAGTGACTGAGCATACCCCTCTTTGTGGAGCAAGTCTTAACCTAACTAAGATGGCCTCATATTCAAATTCATTGTTGGATGTATTGAATTTAAATTTGCTGGGGTGAGATTATCTTGTAATCCTCGAGGCTTACTAGTATGACACCTACTAATACAAACCCCAACAATAAAGTGACGAGACCCTTAAATCAAATAAGTCTCCAAGATCATTTTAGAAACAAGTTTGTATGCAACCACAACCCTGTTGCTTAAAGTGAAGAAGAACCATGGTATATTGAAATGCCACAATCAATTATGGAATGATTGATTGATAAGTCGAAGTTGAATGCCACGAAAATTTTGATATATTCACAAAGTTCTCAAAGAAACAAAGGGAATCCCACGAAAATTCTGATACATTCAAAAAGTTCTCAAAGAAACAAAGGGAATTTTGATCTTACAAAGTTTGAATAAAATCTGAATTGTGTCTTATTTCATTGAGCCAATGGCTATTTATAATACAAGAAAGTTCACTAATTAGGTAACTAAGAATCCTAGATAATCAACCCCTTAAAAAAAGCCCCAAACCAAAAAACAAAGGAAACAAGAAATTTGGAAATTAAAAGAAAAGTGAACTACCTCCTACTTACACACCTATTCCAAAATTGAGAAGCTAATTTGTGCCTTTTCCATAATCAGGAAAACTAACAAAATAGGAAACTATTCCATATTCAGGAAACTAATTAAATGGGAAATGAATCAAATGGGAAAGTAACCAAATAGGAAACTAACACAATGGGAAAAGGAAACTTCTTAAGTTGGAATAAGGAAACTACTTAAAAAAGGAAACTAGGTAAAAAGGGAAACTAACTGAAAAGCAAAATTCTTTATTCTTGAATTGTTGAAAAGGGTAACTTCTTTATTCTTAAATTGGCTGAATTGGCGTGCTTAAATAATGAGGCGAGAGCTTGAATAGGAAACTTCTAAATTACTCCAATGCTTGAATCTTAGTAATCCAAGCTTGTGGATGGTGTGTTACATCTTTTTTGGGCCCGCATAAATTCACCTCAATCTAAATTTGTTGAATCAACCCATTAAGATTTTTTTTTTGAATCTTTTAGCTCTAGCGCTTGTAACCGACTTGATTGGAACTTGAATTGGATCCTTACTTCATGTATTAGGTGTGTGCTTATCACCTACTCTAGCAGCGTGCTCATTGGATGACCCATCCACATATAGCTTCCATTTGGGAGGCTCTAGTCCTATTTCCATCTATTCAACATTTGGTTGAGTAGAAAATTCTACTGCAAATTTTGCTAATGCCTTAGCTTTTATTGCCTTGTGAGGAGCATAATTGATGTCGAATCCGCTTAATTGCATAGCCGATTTTAATAACCATCAAGAAGCATCTGGCTTCTGAAGTGCTTGCCATAATGGGTAGTTGGTGAGGACATCAATTGTGTGCTCTTGGAAAGTAATGTGGAAGCATTCTTACTATTATTATTAGAGCCAATGCAAGCTTTTCCATGTTAATATATCTAGTCTTGGCATCCAAGAGACATTTTCTTATATAGTAAATAGGAAGCTAGACTCGGTTTTCTTCTCTGATGATCATTGAGCTGACTGCATGTTTAGAAACTGCTAAGTAAACATAAAGTTTCATGCTTGTAATGCCTTGGGAAGAATTGGTGCTTGACCGAGATGGATCTTAAGCTGCTTAAAAGCTTCTTCGCATTCTGGAGTCCATTCAAAAGGCTTAGCTCACCTTAAAGTGTTAAAGAAAGGAATACACTTATCTGTTGCTCGAGAAATGAATTGATTTAGTGTAGCTATGCATCCAGTAAGCTTCTGCATATCCTTTGGCTTTTTTGGTGATTCCATTTCAACCAAAGCTTTAATTTTCTCAAGGTTTGCTTCAATATCATGCCAGTCTACTACAAAGCCAAGGAATTTCCTCGAGGCTACACTAAAGACGTATTTCTAAGGATTGAGCTTCATGTTGTATTTCCTTAAGATCTCGAATGCTTCTTGAACTTTGGTAGTATGTCTGTAAGCATTTTGACCCTTTACCAGCATGTCAGCATGTCATCTACAAATACCTCCATATTTCTTTCGATCTGGTCCTCAAACATTTTGTTCACTAGTCTTTGATATCTAGCTCCTACATTCTTGAGACCAAAGGGCATCTTCATGTAGCAATACAAACCTCGGTTAGTGATGAATGTCATGTGCTCTTTGTTGGGGCCATGCATAGGGACTCGAGTATGCATCCATAAAAACTCATCAGCTCATGACCCATGTTTGCATGTAATAATTGATCTATTCTTAGTAGTGGGAAGCTATCCTTCAGACATGCTTTATTCGAGTTGGTGAAGTCCACACAAGTATGCCACTTTTCATTTGACTTTCTCACTAGGGTCGGATTGGCTACTTATATTATGTAATTCGCTTCCTTAATGGTCTTGTTTTTACTTAATTTTTCAACTTCCTTACACAAGGCTTGATATCTCTCTCCATTTAGTGGCCTTCTCTTCTATCTTTTTAGTGAATATGCCAGATCTATGTTTAATTAATGGCAAAAAACCTATGGGGAGATTCCTTTCATGTCATCATACATCCAAGCAAAGATGCCAAGATTATCTTTCAAGAACGCTATCAGATCTGCTTAGTATCAAGGGCTGAGCTCTATGCCTATCTTCAAAATCTTGCTCAAGACATCATCATCCACTTCTATGTCTTCCAAGTCCTCCACTAGCTTTGCTGCAATGACCTTGTCATCCATTCTTGGATCTAAATCTATCCCATTGGTGTGCAATTAACCGTCATCATTCTATGCTTAGGGAATTCAAAATCCCGATAGAGTTCGAGTATGTCGTTTATGCCTCGTACTAGCCACCCTTTATCTCTTCTCTCTGTTCTTAGTTGGAAATTAATCACTTGATAGTATATAAAGGAGACTGCTTTAAAGGCACGTAAGGTTGGTCTATCTATCATAGCATTATATTGGGTCCCTTCCTTAACCATCATAAATTCGACAGTACGATTGAAGTGTTTAGTCAAGCACTAACAGTAAGGTGACGAGCGATCACACCTTTTAGAAAAATGCCATCTCATGTAATAACATACAATGACTGTGAATATGGTGTTAACTAACTCCTGGGATTATGCATTTGGTCCAATGCATTAATGTATAGAATGTCCATTGAGCTTCCATTGTCAATGAAAACCCTGTGGACTTTGTGATTGTCAATCATGGCCGAGAGCACTAATGTGTCATCATAAGAGAAGTGTACTTTTTGGGCATCATCTTTAGGAAAAGTAATTTCCATATGGGCTCTGCTTGGCATTTTGGATGGTCTCCCATCCACCTTCATGTAATTATGGAATGGCCTACCCTTGGCCTCCTGAGCATAATTCTTCTAAGATTGCTTGGAATTCGCCTATGATAGTTGAGCTACAAGCAGGGCTGAAGGTAAGGCCAACATAGGTGCTGGCAGAGGGTAATTTTGATTGTTATTTCCACCACTTCAATTCTTTGTTTTTCCATTGCTCTTTCCTCCATTTTTATTTTGTGCTTGTTGTGCGGGCTATTGACCTGCTTGCGTTCCTTGAGGATTATATGGAACCTTAGAACCTGCGAATAGCCAAGTTGCTTCCTTGGCATTTTTGTACTTCTAGGCCCAAGATAAAAACTTTGGCCATTTCACTGGTGGTTTTTTGTGCAAAAAGAACTTGAAAGCTTGCTATTGCAAACAATCTAGGATTGATGTCAAGGCGATTTCTTTTGAGTTGTTCTTCCCCGAGACCATCTCCCTAGTATAGCCATCTATAAACGATTTTAAGGACTCAATAGTCCCTTATTTTACTGTCTGAAGCCTTTCTTGGGGTTTTTGTTGTAATCTTCTTCCTATAAACTAGGTGACAAAGGCTATATATAATTCTCACCAAGATAAGATGGTTTGTAGCCTTAAATTCATAAACCACCATTTTGTTGGTCCACTAAGTGTTGCATCAAAAGCACAACATTTTATTGGATCAAGGGCACTATATAGGCTCATATAAGAATTAAAAAGTTGAGCATGATCATCGAGGTCCCCTTTCCCATCAAACAATGGAATATTTAATAAGTTGAGTTTGGGTAGCAAGAGTTCACCCATTACCTCTTCAATGAATGGGTGTCCATCTAGGTTATCATGATTGAGGGCTTGATAACCTTGACCTGCCTCCCACCTATTAACTTTCTCGATAAGCTTGAGATGTTCCTAAAGACTTACCACTGACCTATCATTAACTTGACTTCCAACCTGTCGAGCCTAGATCTAATCTGTAAGGCTTTCTTGTCCTCAGTCTCTTTTCTTCTCGTTATTCACCAAGCCTAAAGGCGCTCCTCTCCTTGGTGCTAAAGGTGGTAATATTGGAAAAATAGTATGCAGCGAAATTTTAAAATTTTTATATCAGAGTATTTTCCAAAACACAAGTTTGACATGCTATATGCATAAATTAAGCAGATCGTACTAACCTCTAAATGCCAAAGAACTCCCGTAATTCATGAAGAGAAATAATGTTCTAGAAGAGTCTCAACCAACTGGTCTTCTTTGCTATTCTCTATCTGTGATTAGAGTGAGCATGGGCTCATGTGTATAGCTCTTTCACCAAGCGACCCTCCTTCCAACCAATTAGAGAACCCAAAGCTGCAGTTCGTGATTTTTGAATAATAGCTCTAAGGGAGTTTTTAGAATCTCACCAGTGGAGTTTCGCTCTTAATCTCTCAATTGGTCTAAATAATTGTAACACCCCCTTTTACAGATGTCACAGATGTCGTTAAATTTGTTTCGTATTACTTTTATTTATAAGATAAACTATTTAATGAAAAGATAATTTGAAAATATAACCCAGGATCCATGCATTTTTTTTATATAAATATACATATAAATGTACATCAATATAGTACTCATTTATAAACATTCTTTAAATAGTTTATCTCATCAAATAATAAATTCATAATAAAAACACATGATCAAAATTTCTCACATACTTCAACAGGCCGAACCTGTGACTTCGGTAAGCCGAACTCGATCGGCAGGCCAAAGGTCATCCATTGACAGGCCGCCCGAGGCTTTGCAAAATGGGGTTTTAAAATCAATAAGTTCGGCAGGCCGATACTTGACAATCGACAGGCCGATTAAACTCTTCGGCAGTCCAACCAGTAATGGTCTGCAGACCGAACTGTTATAAAAATTTTGTTTTAAAACAAGTTTTGAAGTTTCAAATGCGGAAGAAAATTTGTAAAATAATAAAGTTAAAGTGTCATGCTTCAAATCCTAAAAGTCCATCAAATAAACTCAAAATTATAAAACATAATTCAAATCCTTAAAATTCAAAAATAATAAACATACTTAGAATCGTAAATCATGGTTTATTTCATTAAAATCTCTTTCTTTGGCGTTCTTCCGTTTGCAATTCATCTTCCTTAGCTCACATACCCGTCAATGTCCTTCGCCTACTCTAAAACTTTCTTACCCTTATCTGCAACATGATGTAAAACTTGAATAAGCTAATGCTTAGTAAGTACATTGTAATTCTCACAACTTAAAAACATTTTATGAACATCATCATCATCATCATCATCATCATCATCATCATAATAGTGCACTAGGCATAGTTTCATAAGGAACATATCTTTCTTTGCATTGTCCATATTAAAACATTATTCATTTTATCTTAAGGGCCCAAGTGTTGCACCATAACATCATCATCATAGGCGCCTTATCATGGGAGGAGAGGGGTAGCTAATCCCAAACCAAATATGACACATATCATATCATATCATAACTTAACATTTCATTGGGTGTGCAACACTTATTTAGCTGATAGATATATACATATTTATACTTTTATGCTTTGAAAAACATTATCATCAAAACATGCATAAACTTTCATAACAATACTTCATGTAAAATCATCATGAGAAATCATCATAAAACCTTCATAGATTTTCAAACTTTTGTAAATTTCATCATGTTGCAGGTGAGAATGTACTTACCTCAATAAGCTTACTTAACCTTAACTTATAGGTGACGACGCCGCGGTCTCGATGTGCTCATTTCACATTGTGTTCATGTCATACATTCATAAAAGTGGCGATTAACATTTATTTTTAATGAATAATCACCCAACATAACATCCATTTCCATCACACATACATTCATCTCTTAAAAACATAATTTTATAACATATTTCATTAACCATAAATCATTAAAATAAAACAATTAACACAAACATATTTCTAACCTCCATGAATTTAAAATTTAATAACTTTACATTCACATACGATTTGGGTACCAATTTGGCATGAATAAAGATAGCACATACACATATTACCATGATTTTTCTTTAGTCATAAAAATTTCATTTAATAATTTAAATAAATCACATATCATTTTATACTAAATCTGCCAACAGCAATAACAATGATCAATCTAAACTTACATCCATAAAATAAATTATTAACATCTCAAAATAATTCCATAAAAATCCTGTATGCATTAGACATCAAAAAATTTAACATATCCAAAAATCACCTTTAAATAAATTCCATACTATTTAAAAACGTGCATGGGACAGTAGGAACAAAATATCTTCTATCATATTAAGCAGTGAGTTACATGCGATAAATATTCTTAAACAATTAAAATAAACATATTTAGGCCTCAAAATTCATATGACATCATATTAACATACAATTACAGTAGCACAATAATTCTCATCACCAAATAAAATTATTAAGTCATTCAAAAACTTCATCCAACAATAATCCCTCAATTAATTGATAAAACAGTTCTAAAAACTTAGTCTTAATGAAAATTTCACTACACATAAAATATTAATAAAATCATCACCAAATTTTTCAGTCCATAATTTAACATATACATGAATATATTCACCAAATTTCGTGAAAAATGACCTTCATTTGCAATAAGAACAACATCCTTACATTTGTGCAACATAACCGATCAACAATCATTTACTGTGAGTGATGGAGAGAAGAAAATTCATAACTTTTCATAGAAAAATCCAATTGAGGTGAAATTTTGAGGGTTAGCACATAACACATCCATGAATAACATATTAAAAATTCAGAGCAAAATAAAAATTTGTAGAGAAAGATATGGCAGTCGCATTACAGGAGGAAAATGCGTTTCAAAAATACCAAAATTGAGTTCATACCTTAAAACAGATTCTTCTCAAGCTTCCTTCGAATTTACCCCAACAAAATCGCTATATATTTTTCAAATAGTAATAGAGGAAATTGAGAGGGAGATGAAGGAGAAGAACGTGAAGGAGAAAGAGGGTGAGAGAGAAAAAGAGAGAGTGTGTGTGAATTTTTAGGAAAATGATGGAGTAGGTCAACAAGCTTTATGATATCAGAATTTTTCTGATTAAATTGAGGGGAAAAAGTCAGAGTTTCCAAGAATAGTTCAAGTTACCATATTTCTTAATTTCAAAGAAGGAGACTTCATCAATTAAATCCAATCAATCAAAAGTCAAACATTTAATTTTCTAAAATGAGGAAATTTATCCAAAATTATGCCAATCAATCAAAAATCATCATCCAATCATCCAATCGTCTCAATCACCAATTTTGGGTGATTTCTGCTGATTACTCGTCAGTAGTCTTTGGCCTACTGATCTCTCTTGTTTGGCCTGCCAAAGGTTGAGGTTCGGCCTTCCGATTCTATTTCTCGGCCTGTCATTCTGTGAGAGTCATTTCGGCCTACCAAACAAAATGGTCCGGCTTGCCGATCTATCTTAACATACTTGAATTCATCAAAGCATTAATTATCACAAAAATTATAATTAAACATACTGCATTAATAACATGAACACTTGAGCATATCAATTCCACATGACCGTCACCTGTCATAACACTTAAAATAAAATGGTTAGCACCATTATATCATATATTATAACACATAAAATAAATATGATACTTAACGTCATCATTAATTGACATAATCCGTTACATGAAAATTTGGCGGGTGTTACAATAATAATGAGTCTCACTCCCTTTTTATAGAAGTTAGGCCCAAAAGTTAGTCCTTATCAGATAATGCCTCAAATTTTGAATCAGAATCAAATTTGAATCAATATATGATGAAATTTGTGTAAAAACGCGTAATCTTTTTATCGCGCGATCGACATGCTGATCTGTCTAACCGGCATGTTGAACTTGCCAGGCCGACCCTAAGGATCGGCATGCCGAATGTATGATAAAAATCTCGATGAATCTTTTATTTTTCATCCTAGATTCTATAGGATAAAGTCTCAGTTTTAATTTAATAACCTAATAGAGAAGTTATCTAATTAAAACAACTTTATCTGGATAATCTCTAGGAAAATAAATGAATTCCTAATAATTCTAGAAGTTTATCTTTATTTAATTTTTTCAAAATTAAATCAACTGATAAATAGACAAGAATTATCCGATCCTAATAATTCAATAAGTTTATCTTAAATTAATTTTGTCACAAAATTAATTCAACCGATAAACAGACATGAATTATTTGATTCTTTTGAATTTCAGCCAATCTAATAAATCTGACATAAGTCAACAATTATTGAAAAAGCACGCCGTATCGTTACAGGATTTTTGTAAATAGCAAAAGGGACCAAATGGACCTAATAGTTCAAGCTCCTGATAGTTATGAAACCCAATATCCCATATATACATTTCATAATTATCAACTTTAACGCTACTCCAACAAAAGCTTAGAGCTGCACTCTCGAACTATATAGAATTACGAAGTCCATAATGTATCGTATCCCCATAGGATTATCCATAATCGACTTAAGAATAAGTTTTGTTTTGCCTTTCCGATTATTTTCATCCTATGTCCCATTATCTTAGTATCAAAAAACTTACCATCTAAAGAAGATATACCAATCAGTTACACCTATTTATCAAAATGGTTGAGCACTCTAGTTTTTCAATTACAGGATAACACATATAAGAGGATATCACTACTCCTAAAGAGGAGCCATGGATTCCATATCTATGAATAACAGGTCTATGCTATCAAGAGTCATGCCTCAAACATACCAGCATGTGTACCACTGTTAAAATGTAGGTGTCACCTTTTGGTACATCAAAAGACACAAGTTAAGACAACAAGCCTATTATTCATCTCAAGATTAAGATACAATACAAATCATTGTTTAAAGTGAATCGATTTGCCGAGATAGAATTATTAATCCAAATCAATTCACTTTATGTCCCAATCCCATATATCGTCATCTATGACAATATGCCAATGTTTCTATTCGTGGAGTCCACCTCTGTTGGTCAAGACAAACCATCTCCTAATAGAGATATAGACAACATAACAATCTTTACATGAATAAAGCGCCCAACTTTATTCTCTCGATTGCAGATCTTATGATTTAGACCGTTATCTTAAGAATCATGTCTTTCTCATAATCTGTCTATCATATGCCTAATTCTTAAAGGTTTAGATAGACAGTCTCAGGCTATTGTTTGCTTAACATACATTTAACAAATATAAATGTAAAGAGGATAAGATTTGGTATATAAATAATAAATAAATTCTTTATTAATAAAAATGTCTCCAAAAACATATTACATTTTTACTCCTTAGGGCATACATAACTAACAATCTCATGCTTGCACTAACTGAGTAAATATGACAAATCTCACATCCACATAGCTTCCACATGCCTCTCGAAGACTCTCCTAGTAAGTGTCTTCGTGAATGGATAAGCTAAATTGTCCTCTAATGTAATATTGCACACTGTGACATGCCTGTCCTCGACAAAGTCCTTTATCACATGATACTTTCGATCAATATGTTTACTCTTCTTGTGAAATATTGGTTCCTTAGCATTAGTTACTGCCACACTATTATCACAGTATAGTGATACCGCCTTATCCATACTAGGAACTACCTCAAGATCCCCAAGGAACTTGCGGAGCCATACTACTTCTTTCAAAGCACCACTAGCTATCACATACTCAGCCTCCATCGTTGAATCCAAAGTGTAATCTTGCTTCAAACTTCTCCAACTAATGGCACCGCCGCCTAGAGTAAACCCAAAACCCGAAGTCGATCTCCTAGAATCTAAACAAGATTGAAAATCTGAGTCAGTATATTCTAGAGGAGTTAAGTTCTCATCTGAATACACAAGCATATATCCTCGAGTCCTTCTCAGGTACTTGAAAATATGCTTTACCGCAACCCAATGGTTCGGTCCCAGATCCGCCTGAAATTGACTTACTATCCTGACCGTATAACAAATTTTTGATCATGTGTAAAGCATAGCATACATGAGACTACCCACTACCGAAGCATAAGGCACCTTCTTCATGTATTCTCTTTTTTTATCAGACTTTGGAGAGCCTTTCTTAGAAAGAGTAATTCTAGACCTAGATGGTTGCTCACCTTTCCTGGAATCCTGCATTACAAATCTCCTAAGAATCTTATCTATGTAGCCGGCTTGGGAAAAAGCTATTATTTTGTTCTTCTTATCTCGAAAGATCTGAATACCGAGAATAAAATTAGCCTCACCTAAGTCCTTTATACCAAATTGCATGGTCAACTATAATTTGATCAATGACAATGCCCCAACGTCATTGCCAATTAATAAAATGTTATCTACATACAGTAGTAGAAAAATCACCTTCCTATCATTATTGTGTTTGTAAACACATGGCTCATCGACATTTTGTGAGAACCCATAAGTCTTGATTACTTCATGAAATCTTATGTTCCAAGAACAGGATGCCTGCTTAAGTCCATAAATTGACTTTAGTAGCTTACAAACCTTACCCTTTTGACCCTTGACCTTGAACCCATTTGGTTGTTTCATATAAATGGACTCATCAAGATAGCCATTTAGAAAAGCTGCCTTGACATCCATATGCTAAATCTCGTAGTCGAGAGTGGTAGCTATGGACAAGAGAATCTAGATGGACTTAAAAACCGCTACAGGCGAAAAGGTTTCTTTGTAATTGATTTCTTTCTTTTGCGTATAACCCTTAGCTATTAGTCTAGCCTTAAAGGTTTCGACCTTTCCATCCATCCTTTTTTCCTCTTGTAGATCCACTTACACCCTTTGGGTTTTACATAAGCTCCTAGACCCGATTAGTCTTCATAGACTTCATCTTTATGTTCATAGTCTCTGTCCAGAGTTTTGAATCAACATCCTCTATAGCCTCTGTGTAAGTGTAAGGATCCTTGTCATGTTCATTTGGTTCAACCAAGAAGGTCTCACCATTGAACATATACCTTCTGGAAAACACCCGATCCTCCCACTACACCAAAGCCCCTTAGGTTATTGTTCAGGTTCATTTGGTTTTTCTACATTGATCGAAACGGTTTCATTTGAAACCTCCAAAGTGATTGGATCACTCCTTAACTCCTCAAGCACCATTTTGTTTTAAGGCCTAAAGTCATCCATCTACCTCTCCTTAGGGAAAGTTGCATTAGTTGAAACTATGTCTTTATTTTCCTTTGGGTTATAGCAATAACCCCCTTTAGTCCCTTTTAGATATCCTACAAACACGTAAGCTTCCAAATGTGCTTCCAACTTATCCACTTCCTTAAACAAGACATGAGCCGGACATTCCCATATGCGAATATGGTTTAAGGATGTCTTTTTGCCCATCCACAACTTATAAGGAGTTTTAGGGACCGATTTTGAAGGCACATTGTTCAAAAGATAACATGCGGTTTGTAGTGCATATCTCCAAAAGGATAAAGGCAATGATGAATAACTCATCATAGACCTAACCATGTTCAATAAAGTCTTATTTTTTCTCTCTGCTATGCCATTTTGCTATAGAGTGCCCGGCGCAGTCAAATGGGATAAAATCCCATTATCTAATAAGTGTCATAAGAACTCATCAAAAAGGTATTATCTACCTCGATCAGATCAAAGTGCCTTTATGGGTCTGCCCAATTGTTTTTCCACTTCAGCCTAAAACTTCTTGAACTTGTCATAAGTTTTGGTTTTGTGGTTCATCAGGTACACATACCTATACCTTGAGTAACTTCCTCATGCTTGGATATTCATCGGTCTGCAAACATCACTATGGACAAGTTCTAGAACCCCTTCAGCCCTATTGCCCTTAGACCAGAATGGTCTTTTGGTCATTTTACCCTCCAAACAAGATTCACATTGAGGTATAGATTCCACCTTTAAGTGACTTAAGGTTCCATCCCTTACCAACCTTTGAATCCTATTCAAGTTAATATGACCAAGGCACAAATGCCAAAGATAATTAAGTCTTATTAGAGTGAGAAGTTTTAAGCCTTTTAGATTTATTATTATTCATCTCAACATTAAGCAGTAAGTGCATCTTAGGTTTGATAAAATATAGATTATTTTACATCTATCTAGAACAGATAAAAGATTTGTTCTTACGAATCACCACTTTATTATTAAAAGAAACTAAATAGGAGTCTTTAAATAAACAAGCTACAGAAATTAAATTCCTTTTAAAGTTAGGAACATAAAAACAATCTCGTAAAATTAAATTTTTATAATTATCAAAATAAAGATGAACATCTCCCACTACTTCCGCTAAGACCAAGGATCCATCGCCCATCCGAAGCTTAAAGTCTTCATGAAGCAGACTTCTCATTTCTTTGAACCCCTACAAAGAAATACAAATATGATTAGTTGCACTGGAATCTACGACCTAAATGTCATTAGATTCCTTAGCTAAACAAGTTTCTAAATACAAAAGATCACACCTACCTCTATTGGAAAGGAGGCCCTTGCAATACTTCTTGATATGCCCGACCTTCCCGTAGAAGAAGCATTTTAGCTTCTTCAGGTTCTTCTTCTTCTTCTTGCTCTTGTTGTTAGCAGGAAAAGAAGACTTCCTGTTCTTGGCCCATTGTTTCTTTCCATTCACAGAAGTGGGATTGGAACTAGAAGCAACAGCCAAATTAGCCTCTCTACCAATAGGAGACTCCCTGATCAGCAGTTTGAACTCTTGTAACTATTTCATTAATTTTGTTAAGGTCATATCCCACCTATTGCTCAAATTAAATGTAGCTCTAAATGAAATAAATTCTTTTGACGGGTCTCAAAGACCACGGTCATCTGAGTTTCAACATCGATGCCGGCTACATTGGTTTGTGCCTCAACAAAGTAACCCATGACCAACATCATGTGCTCCTTTACAGATATCCTTGATCTCAACTTACAGTTGAGATTATCCAAACATGTCTTTTAGATTATCCAAGATCTACTTAGTAGTCTTATAATCCTCATGTTGAGCCTGCAGCATGTTGTTCATGCTGGCCATAACATAGCAGCGGGCCTAATTGTTTGCATCTTTCCAATGATTATATGATCGTTAGTGGAACTTCTATAGGCTCAGGAGGACAAGGGGATATCAGCACAAATTTTAGCTTCTCAAAGGAGAGGATGATATGTAGGTTTCATTTCCAATCATTATAATTCTCTTCGGTTAATTAGTTTTTGTCAAGTATCAAAGATAAAGCATTTTTAGACATTCTTAATCTACAATAAAGAATCATATACCAAATATAAGCAAACATGCAATAATAATTTATTAAGATAATACAATCATGTAAAAACATTCAAATGTGTTTATGTGTCAAAACCTTGAAAATATCACAACCTTACAATGATAATTCCCAACTCAAAATTCAACAAACTCCTAGAGGAATCATGTCAAATTCAATCAGGAACATAGATTTCCTCATGATTAATATATGCCATCCAGGACCTGTATGATCCAACATATATTAATAATTATTTCTTTGGCCATTAATTTTATTAATAGATCTCTTAAGGGAGGTTAATAATAAAATTAACATGAGTGTATAACAATCGTTTCAATATTTTATCCATAATTTATAATCACCACCTAGGGGTGTACAGCTATAAATTATGCTAAAATACCTTATCCTCTTGGAGATCCAACCTGATACATGATGAAGTCCCTTCCTAGGGGTCGAAACCACCATGTTCTTCCTATGGACCAATGATGGAGGCCTTAGGTCCTCTATTTGAAAACCTTCTCCCACTCAATCTTTTGAAATCAAGGTTTTATTTTAAAAAACATGATTGAACAAATTTTAATTGAGCGGCACTCCCTATTCTATATGGCATGTTATCAATATACATGGCAAATCATATTATAATGTAGACAAGCAAAGTAATCAAGCAAAGCTACAATCAAAATAATAACCATAATATTATGGTTCCACCCTAGATAATAGACAATAAAGATTACAAGAGAAAAATTGAAACATATTATCGATTCTTCATCCTTGAATTCTCAAGCTGTATCCTTCTTTATGTAATGCCCATCTTCAAGTTTTTAATCTCGTTTGAATCGAATACTCTATATTTCTAGTCATATCCAAATTTTAATGTCTTAGAATTGTCCCAAAAATAAAATTAAAACTACACCTTTTCTAAAAAAATTTCTAGCTCTCTATCGGCAAGCAGATCTGAGTGATCGGCTTGCCGGTTATGATCCTTTGGCCTGTCGATCTGTAATGATAGACCGACTTGTCGAACTAGAAGTTTAACTTGCTGCCAAAGCCACCTAATTTTTGCCCCACTAATGGCCTAACGAACCTTGCATTCGGCCAACTGATCTACGACTATCAGCCTGTCGAACTAGAGGGTTTGGCATGCCAACTAGGGCTGTACAAAAACCGCCCCGCACCCGCCAACCGCCCGCGCCCGCACCCGCCCATCTTGAAAAAAGCGGGTTTTTGTTAATAACCCACTGGCGGGCAGGTTGAACCCGCCCACCAATATATTCGGTGGGCGGGTTTGGTTTTAAATTTTTACGGGTGGGTTCAACCCGAACCCGTCCGCGTATATATTTAAAAAAAAAAAATTAAACCTATCTACTTATTTATTATTTTGTGAAGTGATCAAAATTCAAATCAAGTAAGTTAGTAGAGAAAGGCCTTGAAAAGAAAAAGAACACTTGACTTTGTTCATCATTTTATTTATGGCATTCTATTATTTTTGAACCTAGTAGATAGGCTTTAATTTTTATGGACTCTTGACTTTGTTCATCACTTCATCTGTAGTTGACGTTTCTTGTTGTAGTAAATAATTATGTTTCTTAATTTGTACTTTTGAATATGGTCACTATCTTTAGACATCAAACTTGCTTGTTGTTGAAAATGCTTTATGTATTATCATCTTATTTTTTCTACAAATTTTCTTCACTTCAAAAAAAAAAAGGTCCAAAAAATTACATTAGGTAATAGCATAGGTTTAAACCGCCTCAACCCGCCCGCAACCACTCAAAACCAAACCGAAACCACCCGCCATGTGGTGGGCGGTTTGAGGGTTGGTTAATCGCCAACCCGTCATCTCAAAAAACCGCACCGCACCCGCCCAAAAACCGTCAAACCGCCCGCTGTTCACCCCTAATGCCAACCGAGCAAAAACCATCATTTTCAAAAAATACAGTTTCTAATACAATTTATCAATTTTATTTTCAATAATTCAAAAATATAAAATTAGAGACTAAGGAAATACCTAGGAGCATCATCATCTATCTTGTAGATCTGGCTTCTAGATCCGTCTTCTCCGAATATTTATTTAATTACAAAATTCTTATAAATTTAAAATTAAATAATAATTCCTAGATAGAGATGATAGTCTACCATCTAATTATATGACAAACCTAGATACACATTCTAACCTCAAAGAAACCATAATCGATATAAATTAATTAATTAATTAATAATTAAATAATATTTAATCAACCATAAATAATAAATAAACATTCACCATATAATCCATGACAACATATAAAATTATATAGAAACCTAGAGTGCCAACTCTCTATCAAATTAAATTCAAGCATATGAGAGATTAAGATCACATAATTTAGACATATAGCACTATCACAAACTTGTAAATTTACGTCAAGACTTGGCTCTAATACCAATTATTGGAAAAATAGTATGCAGCAGAATTTTAAAATTTTTAGACTGTTGTTTGCTTAATAAACAATCAACAAATATAAACGTAAAAAGGACAAGATTTAGTGTATAAATAATAAATATATTCTTTATTGATAAAAATGTCTCTAAAAACATATTATATTTTTACTCCTTAGCTCATACATTGTTTACTTAACATACATTTAACAAATATGAACGTAAAGAGGACAAGATTTGGTATATAAATAATAAATAAATTCTTTATTGATAAAAATGTCTTCAAAAACATATTACATTTTTACTCCTTAGGGCATACACGTCTAACAGGTAACACTTCCTGATTATGATTTTCTTGTGCCCTTGCACCTTCTCAGGCTACACGTTTTCTCTAGGCTCTTCTCAACCTACTTTCTTGTGATCTCGATGCCCGTGCTCAGTGCATATGTACTTCATCAGAATCTCTAGTCCCTTCTCACAGAATTGATTCATTTTGTGTAGCTGGTGGGGGAATATTATTTGTAGGCCAAGCAAGGTTGTTCAGAACATTCCCCAGCTGTTAAAAGGATTACATTAACTAAGAATAATTTTGCGTTAGCATCCCAATTTGAGCTAGCAAGGCTGCACTTGGGTTAGGAGGTGCATCTTCGAGTGGAACTATTCGATTTTGATTGTTAGATGAATGCGATGGTGGAGGTGGATCCAGTCTTCGACCTCAGGTAGCAGCATCCTTATTTTCATTATTCTAACCACGACAGTTGTTTTGGTTCTTGTCATTCACTTTAGTATGTGTTCTCGCCATTGGAACAATTGAGAGAATTTTTTCTAGAAAAAAGGATGGAAAATTCTTTTGGCCCTCCTTCTAGTGCCAATTGTTAATAGGCAAAACTTGTCTAACAAAAGTCTCTTGATTTCCTCACTGGAATTATCACTCACGTGCAATGTTAATAAAATAGTAAGAAAATAATAACAAGAACTCAAGAATTTAAAGTGGTTCACCTCAATTGAAGGCTATTTTATTATGGGTTTTCTCGGATGGTTGAGTTTCACAATGATAAAATAACGTTTACAAAGCAAAACGTTAGGGCTTGTGCCAAAAAATTGGATTTAAGCTATTCTTTAGAACTGGCCCCTATTTATTGTACAGGGAGATGGCTAATGCCTTACCCCTTAAGCTTATTTTAAATTCAAATACATGATAATCTCTTTTCCTATTGATCACGTAATATTTTATAGGCTAAATCCTTTATGAGTATCTTATATTTGCTAGATTATGATCTACTAGAGTGCTTATCACTATCTTGGAGATCTTCTAAATTAATTTCATATGCAAATAGACTATTTTAGCCTTTTCGGGTATCTTTTGAAAAAAATTTTTTAGACACACCGAGGTAATATGAACCGAAATCAATCTTGGGTTTTTCTGAGCCCAATATCCTATCAAACTTAACTTGGTGAGCCGACAACAAGAGCAACTCAGACTTGGGCACGGTAAGTGGAAGCTTAATTAATTGAAGTAAATATTTGTATACGTTGTACTTGTCAATTATGATCCAACTTTGTCGGCTTCAAAGTTTTATCCTTGAGATTCCTCAGCAAAGTTATTTAGTTTGCTGCCAAGTTTTGATTATTTTGAGTTGCTTGGGCATGTATAGGCATACTATTTAACACGTAAACCTCTTTCCTTCTCAATTCCTTCTTCTGTTCGGTATTGGACCAAATGGATGAAGACTTATGCCTCCATACGTCTTTGAAGGGAAAAGATACCGCTAATTCCTGGGGGCTTCCGTGTTTGTAGTTCCATGTATTTATCGTAAATGAGTTATTAGCTATCAATTAGTATGCAATACTTCATAATTAATATTTCACCATATAATTTATTACATCAGATATACATACCGACTCTAATTTTAATGTTTTAAATGCCCGTGTCCAACAAATTCTTATAATTAAAAAGTATAAGGTTATTAACGCCAATGGCCCTTAAATTTTAGAGTATCTTATACTTTATCCTTTAAACTTTAAAAATCATAACTTTGTTCCTTGAATTTTTAAAACTCCCCATTTTACCCTCTAAAGTTTTAGAACTCCTTATTTTAGCTCCTTGAACTTTAAAAATCATAATTTTGCCCTTAAACTTTTAAAGCTCCTTGCTTTATCATTTAAATCTCCAATTTTATGTTTAAATAGATGAAATTAAGCCTACATAATTTACACATATGTCAAAATTGAGATTTTATCACTCTCAAGTTTTGTTTAATATTTATACTCTCACTTAGGACTTTTTTTAATGCCTGAACTCTTATTTAGGAAGAGTTTGTATGTACATTTCTTTTCATCTTTAATTGTGACTCTCATTAAATAAATCATTATTATTTGACGATATCTAATGATTTTTATTGCGTAAATTATCTTCTTTACTATTCAGATTCTATTAACTTATTAAATGAGATACGCAGTAAAGAAGACATATACAGATAAATCCTTATAAAATGAGAGTTAGTTGAAAAAGAATAAAAGCCTTAAGTTAGAGTGCAAATGTGAAACAAAATTTGTGGATGATAAAATCTCATTTTGCCCTTTTATATAACACATGTACGAATTACGTAGGCTTAATTCTATCTATTTAAACGGAAATCAAATGGTCAAGGCCCAAGATGAGGAAGCTATGAAAGTTCAAGCAGCAAAGTGGTAATTTTTAAAGTTCATAAAGTAAAGTGATGAGTTTTAAAAGTTCAGAGATAATGTAATGATTTTTAAAGTTCAGAGGGCAAAGACGTGTAGACTTTAAAGTTTCAAGGTTATTAATGTTAATAACCCACAAGTACTTTATTTTTTTTTTAAGAATGTATCACAATATGGTTGCTTATATACCCTAAGTAATCTAATTAGGGTAATTGGGGGTTACGGTTCTAACTACACAATTTCAACAGAAATAATGTAATATCTTATATGCTATAGTATAAAACAAGTGTCTATTATAGTATAAAACTCTCACATAACTTTGTGGTTCTAACTTTCTCCCGAACCTCATAATATCAAACTATGACTTAATCGTACTCTGCCATGATTGGGGATCTCAAATTAATACTCTTGTTTTGGAAATAAATTAAAAATTTAAGAAGAGAAATGAAGATCCTATACAATCTTTGTGTTTGGATTATTGCACATCCATCCCCCTTTTTTTAACATGCAAATTATTCAATAATGCAAAATCTTTCTCCGGAAATAATACAGCAAATTTAGAGTTCGGGACAATAATAAATACTTAAATATATCGTAAGACAGAAAAAGGTCAAGTCACTTGACAACGCCAAAATTATAATAAAAACAAAACTTGTGCTCACATAATATTTCTGTGTTTTAAGGTAAATTACATCTCCTTTAAAGCACCAAATAACTCCATTAATCATTATTGGCACTCGACACCAAACACGACCATCCATGAATTTACTATTTATTTCCTTGGAGTTTTGTTCGATGAACTCAAGCTTAATACAAATCCCAAAAGCATTAATTATTTTTTGTTTGCTCTGAAAGGCATATATATTGATTTTTGTCCGCATTGTCAGATAAGATAGTTCCAAAGACACAAAAGAAATGTGAGACGTTTACCAAAAAAAAAAAAAAAAAAGAAATAAAGTTTGGGAACGTTAAAGAATTGTAGATTACGTTTGAATAATTTAGTAGTCCATGGACCTTGAAGATTTAAGATGAAGCTGGCCGAGTTTGAAGCCATCATTTACTGTTGACTCTCTCCCTCTCTCTCAATCAGAACGATTTCGAAGGGTCCTCTTTAACTTTTGTAAGCGCCTCCACACTAAATAACTCACTTCGAGCCCCATATCCTTTTGCTTCGTTGTCCGTACGTTGAGAGCAAGAGTTTCTTTATAGAAGGGTACAAGGAAGCAAAACCGCAGTGAAAAAGAACAAAAAAAATTAAAAAAAATAATAATATAAAATAAATAAAAAGGGTCCCACAAAGTTTGTCCCCGAACCCTTAGTCTCGGTCCCACTCGACGTGGCCACAGGGTCAGCTTCATCGTCCAAGATGTCTCTCACTCTCTTTACACTTCCATAAGGCGTCACAAGTGCGACAAAGGCGGGACCCATGAATTCTCCTCAGGTCACGTTTCACAACGAGCCCTGTTTTCTGGGCAATGAAAATAGTACTTTTTTTAATAAAAATAAAATTACTAAATTAGAAAAAGTAAACGTCTGTCTGCATTTCTCCAATCTTTCGACCGTAGCCTGTGCTGACGTGTCAGAACTGGCAGTGCCACCTTGCATCGTATCTGGCAGATATGGTGCATGAACGTTACCAAAAAAATTAGGGTAATTGAGTTTTTATGAACCACCCTAACTAAACACATAACAAATACCTATTTTCTCCTATTTCCAGAAATACCCTGATACTTTTCCCTTTATTACGGAAATACCATCACTGAGAGCGAATACACGGGGCTGCTTCTTGGAAAATCAGAAAATGAAGAAAAGTTCTTTCTGCCACTTGAAAGTCAATATTTCTTAATTTTAGTTTGGATTTTTTTTGTCAAATTCGGAAAGTAATTTATTAATTCCTTCAGTTCATAGATTTTTTTTTTAATCGGGACTGAAAGATATTTGACTTTTCCCATCATTAAACCCGCAGCCTGAATAAAAGCATCTCATATCTATTGCATGCTTCTCTGCCTAATTAGTTGATCCCTTCTTCATTTCACTCTCGCTTTTTCTCTCCATTTCGTCTGTTTCTCTACCACAAAAAAAAACAATAAAGAAACTTACAAAAAAGAAATCGTGGAGAAAGAAAAATACAGGAAAAGCAAAGCTTCACCTACTTCGACTCTTCTTTCATGGCGGTTGAGGCTCGGCATAATATGAATCTCTTCCCTTCTCATCCTTTAATCACAAACAGGTATACAACCGTAAGAGCAAAAGCATACGTCTGGTTTTATGTGATTGCTTTTCTGATTTTGGCTTCTTTATCTTCCTATTCGCAGAGATTTCACGAAAAGCAATCAGCTGGGAAATAGAAATATCTACTTTGACAAGGTCCCTTTGGTTTCGTCGACGATTAACCCCGAGAATTTTCTGTCGTTTTATCAATCGCCGTTTTGCAATGCGAAAACGACGATGAACAAGGCCGATAGTGGCCTCACTCACAATATTATAATTCATCCTGCTCCGAGAAAACTACAGAGAGATTCAAATTCAATCCAAGAGGTGAACACTTCTTCGGTTTCTCAGAACAGCAAACTCTCCTCAACGGGGTCGTCGTTTCTCGAAAACGACCTTGTCTTCCAGATCCACCAGCACCACACCGAGATAGACCGCTTCATGGCCCAACACGTAAGAAAAAAAAAGTTAATTGTGTTTATTTAAATTATTTACTTATTTCAGTCGATCGACATTAATTCTTTTTTTTTTTTAATTAACGAACAGACTGAAAAGATGAGATTGGAATTGGAACAGCAGAGAAATAGGCAAGTGAGAATGGTGGTGTCGGCAATCGAAGGAGGGAATATGGCGAAAAAGCTAAAAGAGAAAGACGAAGAAATACAAAGAATGGGAAAGCTGAATTGGGTCCTGCAAGAAAGAGTGAAAACGCTGTGTGTAGAGAATCAGCTATGGAAAGATCTCGCCCAATCAAACGAAGCCACGGCCAACTCTCTCCGCACAAGTCTCGAGCAAGTCCTCATGGCCGCCCACGTTTGCGACCACCGCCACGAGCCTAACGCAGTCGATGTTGCCGACGCCGACGACGCGGTGTCGGGATGTGGAAGCAGCGACTTCGGGAGGGAGGAAAAGTTAGAAAACGACGTCGTTTCCCGGGAGGGGTGTGGAGGAGGAGGGGGAAATAGGAAGTGCCGGAGGTGTGGAGAGGGGGAGGCTAGGGTGCTGCTGCTGCCTTGCAGGCATTTGTGCTTGTGTACGGGGTGTGGGTCCACTCTCAGAACCTGCCCTGTATGTGCTGCTGTTATAACTGCCAGCGTACATGTTAATTTCTCTTGATTTTTTTATCCATCCACAAGAGAGGACCAAAATTAGGAAAATGAAAAACAAATGAAAATACATTTTGGTACCAAAAAGGGAAAACGAGAAGACAGAATTAGTCCTTTTTTTTGTTAATAGGAATTGATATTGGGTTTCTGTTTTAGAAAAAAGAAATATTGAATTTCTTATATTCTTGTTGGTCACGTTGTTTGATTTTTTTTAAAATTAATTTCGAGCTATATTAGCTTTGGTAACAGTAATAGCAACAATACAAACTAACGCAAATTTTTATTCTTATTTTTAAATAGAAAAATGAAAGCAGTTTTATCTGAGAAAGTATTTAACTACTGCGATAAGCGAAATTAATCATTGAGCACTAGACGTCACCAATTATGTTTATAAATAGGTCATCCTTATTTTTCTCATGTTATTAAACTGCCTAAGTACTAATTAACGCTGATAAAACGGTTGTTTTCCATCTAATCAATTAACTTCGTCAGGACTATTACTACTAAGTTTAAGCGCAAGTTTTTTTTTCCCCTTTTCCAATAAATTATGCACCATACAAAGCGAAAACTTTTATTTTAAATATTTTTTTATCGTAGCAAATGGTTTTTTCTACCACTCAAAATCATATAATTGCGATTTTTTTTCTTTTTTCTTTTTAGTTTAAATATAATTGCGACTTCTATCACTCAAATCATATAATAGTAACGGTGAATATTAACAAACCTTCAGCATTCTCTTCTTTTTTTTTTTTTTTTTGTTTTTTGCCCTTTTTTGTCGCGGCTAGAGGTAATAAAGGTATTATTCTTATTGCTTTCTTTTTCTTTTTCACCCAGTTTTCCTTTTCCCTATGATAATTAATAATTTTTGCCATTATCTTCTTTTTTTTTTATATTTTTTCTCATTAAAAAAAAAAAAATCTTATGGGAGGAGTGTGGTAGAGAATCCCACCTTGGAAAAGTGAAAAATGGGTGGTGTCCGTGTCTGAGAGTGAATGAGAAAGGAGACGAGAGAGCAGCTGCGTATGGGTTCATGCATATGCAGCATTCAAGCAATAAAGAGCCTTAAAAGTTGAGACACACCTAATTTTTCTTCTTCTTCTTCTTTTTTTTTTTTTTTTCTTTCTGTTTTATGATAAAAGCCAAAGGATCACATTGCATAATAAAGTAAACAAAGACGAGTTTTGGTTGCGTGTGAACGACTCTGTAAGAGAAACGTTTTGTTGTCAATGTCAGCACTATTGTACGGTCTCTTCCATGGCTACTTTAGTGGGGACCTTTTTATTTATTCATTTTCCGTTTCTCCCATTCTTCTTCTCTCCTCTTTTTTCTTCCCAGCTTTTTCCTTTTTCATTTTTATTTCTTTGGGGGTGGAAATCAAAATCAAAATCGATGATGAAAACAATAAAAGTTCAAAGAAGATTAAAATAAAACAAAGTTGTGGGTTCCATGGAAGTCCTAGAGGCCATTTCCAGAGTTTAGATCCTTTATAGATAACCTGAAGCTACTGAAAATATGGTGGCTGTGGACACGTTAAGATATTCTTTTAGGCAATGATTTGCATTATAATAGTTCACATAATTGTTTTTTAATGTAAAATATTATCCTCTCTTTGATATTATGAGACTAGTATATGGCATATATTTCATTGAACAAATTAACAAAAAATTACAATATTATTCTGTTTTTTCCTCCCGAAATCTGTATTAATTTTTTTGAGGTTTCCTGAAAATGTATGATAATTGTTTAATTTATTAAAAAAGTTATTATTCTTCTTTGGCTATTAAATATATGACTAATATATCGTTTCTCTTTTTTGAGCATATAACTAGTTGTATATATGTCGCTAAACTAAATCGTGATATATGACCATCATGAAAATTGGACCTTATAATAGACCCATAATTGTTATTTTCTGCCATCCTTCAAGCAGCATGGTACTTAACATAGGTGGCAGATCTTTTAGCGTAAATGGTACATAAAGCTTTAGCTGGTCCGCGTAAAATTTATTTTGAAAGTATTATTGTGTCAGTGAAAAATTTCTTATTTTGAATTCGATCTTTTATTTTCAAAGTGCATCATCTTGTCGGGAGGTACGACAACGCAACATTGGATTGTTAGGACATGACAGTAGTGCTGCATAACGTTATTCTTTTGTTCTGGCTACGATGCAACATGATAATTTGTTTAAGAATTTGTGGGTAAAACAAGAGAATGAAGGTCGAGAAAATCTAGAAATATGAATGAGTTTGACGCGTATTTAGAATATTTTCTTTGAAGGTTTTCTTTGCCCTACAACTAAGTTTGCTAATGGGTATTGACAGAAAATTACGTACAAAATATAACAAACTTGAACATGATGCCCGGCGATAATAGTGTTCTAGAATAAGATATGAAATTTGTAAATTTCTGGAGATTTAAAAACATGTAGAAGTGTCTTTTCATGAACTGGCACAACCTTTTCAACTTTTGTGGCCTTTCATGCAAATGTATTATTTCGTAAAATAATACAACTATTACAACAGATATGTATGTTGCAAACCGGTATTTAGGTTTGTATGAAAGCATATAACCAAACAATAAAAAGATTGAAAACAATTCAAATCACACAACTTATAAAATGACAGCTTTTCTTGCAAGCATCGTGGCACCGAGGTTGTTGGTGTTTATGTGGATAAAGCAAGAAATGGGGGGCTTGAATTTTTTGGAAAATAAGAAAGAGTTTGAGGCGTATAGAAATACTTTTCATAAAGGTTTTATTTACTCTTACTACTAAGTTTGCTAACAAGTTTAATGGCAAATTACCTCAATGATACATCTAATTCTTGAACTCAATATCCAGCAATAATATTGTGTTCTAGAATAAGATATGAAACATAAACAATTTTAGAGATTTAATAATTGACAAGGGTGCCATTTCATGAGCCGATCTAACCAATGTAATCCATGAAACATTTCATATAGAGGTGCCTCTTTGTTTGTAAAGGCATCTCTTCATGTAATGTCAAAACTATTATAACGGATATGTCCATTTGTAATAGACATTTAGGTTTGTATAAAAACATACAACCGATAAGCATACTAGTTTGAAACAACTTAAAAGACACATCATTTTTATTCATATTATCTCAATTGCGTGTCGTGGCACCATCTTTTAGGCGTTGCAGCACACGCCAACTTCTAAGCGCCGTGGCACCGGAGCAGCCTTGGCCTAGCCTGAGGAGCTCCGAGCCCAGCGCTGACTCTTTGCCCTAATTTTGTTGTTTTCACATCCTAGTGTTGCGGTCTTGATTTTGCAGCACTAGATGTTTGATCTCAAATGCACATAACAATGTGAAATACACATTTTTAAATGCGTGTCTTTAATCTTATAACATATTTCAACATATTATAATATTTCTCTTACAATCCCTGCTAGATTGTAATATTTCTACCGATTCAAAAATTACATATAAGAAGGTATCTTTTGATTTTAACATTTAATTAGTGAACATAATTCAAAGTAGTTGCAAGACAATAATTTGCTTTACACTCAACTTTCTCTCTTAAGCAAATATTAGAAATACATCACATATGAGCTATTTTAGGTTTCAAATTATGTTCCAATCATTGAGCACTATTTTAGCCATGTGCTCTATCTTAGATTCAAGAACATTTAAAAGACTAGACCATTGTTTTGTTAGAAGCGACACTATTTCTTATGTCTATTTAGGTGAAGTTTTAAATAATGTCTCTAGCTACTTTGAGACTTGAACTTCTTTAAGAGTATACACTCAACCTCAACCATGTAGCTGTTAACATATATGCCCTAAGGAGTAAAATGTTATAATATGTTTTTGGAGAAATTTTGTTAATAAAGAGTTTATTTATTGTTCATATACCAAATGTTGTCCTCTTTACGTTGACATTTGTTAAATGTATGATAAACAAACAAAAGTTTAAGACTATCAATATAAACCTTTAAGAATAAGGCATATGATGGATAGATTATGCGAAAGATATGAATCTTAAAGGTGAAGGTCTAAATCATAAGATTTGCAATCAAGGGAATAAAGTTGGGTACTTTATTCATGCTAGGATTGTTATGTTGTCTACATCCCTAACGGAAGATGGCTTATCTTGACCATCGGAGTTGAACTCAGTGAGTAAAAACATTGTTACATTGTCATAGTGACGATGTATTAGATTGGGACATAAAGTGGAGTTGATTTGGATTAATAATTCCGTCTGTGCAAATCAATTCACTTTAAACAATCATGTGTATTGTATCTTAATCTTGAAATGACTAATGGGCCAGTTATCTTGACTTATGTCTTTTGATGTACCAAAGAATGACATCCTAACTTTGTGATGGTACGTATACCGGTATGTTGGAGACATAATTCTTGATAGCGTAAACCTATTATTCATAGATATGGAATCCATAGCTCCATTGGTGGAGTCAATGATATTCTCTTATATATGTTATCCTATAATTGGAAGACTAGAGCACTTAACCATTTGGATGCATAGGTGTAACTGAATGGTATATTGTCTTTGGATGGTAAGTTTTCTAATGGTAAGATAACATAATGTAAGATAAAAATAATCGGGAAGGTAAGATAGAATTTATCCTTAAAGCCGATTATGAATATCCTATGGGGATACGACACATTATGATATGTCATGGAAACTTGGCTAATTGTTGGAGCTTCGTAATTTTATATAGTTCGAGAGTGCAACTTTAAGCTTTTAGTGGAATAGCGTTAGAATTGATAATTATAAAATATGTATTTAGGATATTGTATTTAATAATTATTGAAGCTTGAGCTATATAGATCCATCATGTCCCCTTTGTTAGCTTATAATAAATCCTATAATGATACTGCATATTTTTTCAATAAATTGGTGACTTACGTTAAATTATTAGATTGACTAAAATTCGATAGAATTAGATAATTCATGTTTATTTCTTAGTTGAATTAATTTCATAAATTAATTCAAGAAAAACTTGTTAAATTATCAGGAATATTTTATTTACCTTGAGATTATCCAGATATGATTGTTTTAATCAGATAAATTCTCTATTGGGTTATTTGAATTAAGACTGAGGCATTATCCAAAGAATCTCGGGTGAAAAATAAAAGATCTCAAGGATCATAATATCGTAAGTTCGATAGGTCAATCTATTAGTTCGGCCTGCCGATAGAGTATGTTTGGCAGATCGATTTGCCAGTTCGGCTTGCTAATCTAGTGATTATTTGATTACGCATTTTTGACACAATTTTATCAGAAGTTGATCTAGATTTGAATTTTTGATGCCTTATCTGAAAAGGATTAACCTAAAGTTCAACCTCTATAAATAGGGAGTGAGTTTTCTCAGTTATTTAGATCAGTTGAGAAGTTAAGAGTGTGTACTCTAGCGTGAGATATTCTAAAACTACCTAAGAGCTATTGTGTTAGTGATGTGCCCTAGGCCAATTATGTAATAACCACATTTTGACTTCATTATATTTTGCATTTTATTAATAAAGAGGCATTTTTATTATTGTTTTTTATTTTAATTTCATGAATAGTTAATTCTGCCTAATGTCATCAAGTATGTGACTTGATAGTAAAACTCTTAGGTAAAAATTAAATTCTATTCTAAATTATCCCTAGTCAGTCATTATTATTGGGATAATAATGAATAAAGACTAGTATGAAGTTTGACTAATGATTAAGTTTTACTAATTATGTGTGTGAGATACTAAGTCAACTCATAGATACATATTTGAGAAATGATGTATTAGATCGACCTGCTATGAGAATACTACATGGATAATTGTCATAAGTGATTCTCATCACAATAGTATTATCCTAGTCCTCTAACATGAAATCACCATTGTTTCCTACATGACAAGTTCTATATTTTGACAAATTCTAATATTATCTTTAACAGGATAATAGAATGGATTGTTGTTGGATATAGAGTGAATCATGTAAGGAATGTGAGTGATTAAGAAGGAATTTGTCCCTCATTTATTATGAGAAAGATATCCATGGGCCCCTCGATAACTTAGACTAAAGAAAAATGTATAGCCATATTGGAATGAATTGATAAGAGTTATCAATATCAGCCTACTTCAGATTGAGAAATAATATGATTGAATAGTATAAGAATGACATAAACCATGCCTTATATTCAATCAAGGTATCTAGTGACAAAAGAACTTTAATACTTATTGTATATTAGGTTATGTCAGATTATTGACATTCATATAATTTGGGTAATCGTAATGTCTTGCTAGAGGCCACTTATGATTTATGGGCCAAAAATAGAATTTCAAGCCCATTACCAACGTTATGTGAACCTACAAGGTCGTACACTTAGAACAGACCAAAAATAAATTTTGGGTTTACTATGTCTAGGTTCAATGAACTTGATAATGTCCAGATTCGATGTACTAGATATGTCTAGGTTCATCAAATCTGATATTGTCTAGATTCTATGAATCATATTTGAATTATAGTTTATCCTCATTAAAATCTAACTCTTTCACGAAGTCAATATATATATATATATATATATCTGTTTTAGGGTTTCTAGCCGAATTAGAAGAAAAAAGGTGTTATCTTATTCTAAAAGGCAAAAAAACATTAAAAACCTTAAAAATTAGAGAGAGTCATTTAACACAAGGAAAGGGTGCTAGCACAGCAATTCGGTTTTTTGAGAGAGTCTATTTGTATGGATACCTGCAGAGGACGTTGGTCTAAGTAATAACGTCTGAATCCAATCTTGATTACAAAAAGCTCGAATTAAGGTGTCATCGGAGTGAACCCGCTCTTTTCCTTCTAGCAATCTTGCCCCGTTTATCATCCTAGTAAGATTCTATGACTTATGAATCTAATCAAATTGCATGGATCCTACGAGGGGTTTGTAGGAATTAATTTTGATTTTTTGCTACTTCTTTGAATCACAAAATCCAACAAAACCCAACATATTGTTCACAATCATGAACCTTAACTCTAGGTCTTCTCAATTGGTTGGAAGGAGAGTCACTTGTGGAAGAGCTGTAGGACATGCGGCCATACACACTCTAATCGTCTATAGAGAATAGCAAAAACAACCAGTTGGTTAAGACCATTCTAGAACATCCTTCTCTTCACTATTGTAAAAGCTCTTCGACATACAAAGGTTAATAAGATCTGATTAATTTACGTATATAGCATGTCAAACTTGTGTTTTGAAAAATACTTTGATACAAAATTTTTAAAATTCTGTTACGTACTCATTTTCCAATAATAGCTGCCTACACCGAGCATCCTAGAAGGGATAAATAAATTTTCAGTGCCAAACCTATCTTATAACAATAACTTGTTCTTACCTATTTATCTATAGAATAGTGGTACAACTATTACATAGTTGGGTTACCATCACCAGTGACTCTTTCATTTAAGGGGTTCAGTCTTATTCCACTAGATGTGCCCTTGACTAAGTCTCTCGAAAGATCTTTTATAAAGAGATCTACTAGGTTTTTTTAGTGCTAAGATAAACAACATTAATAACAACATCGGTCATTATTTGTTTCACATATTTATGTGTCAAGCTAATATGTCTAAACTATTCATTACACACTTTGTTATAAGCTCTAGATAATGTCGCTTCACTATCGTAGTACAAAGAAATAGATGGCATCGATTGTGACCACAACTTGATATCAAACAATAGACCTCATAGCCACAAATGCTATAAACTCACCTTCTATCATTGAGTGGGTTATGCAAGTTTGTTTCTTAGAAGCTCAAGGCATGACTCCTCCTGATATTGTAAAAATCCAACCAAATGTAAATCCATTATCACCTACATTGGTTATTTAATTAGCATCCGAGTATCCTTTTAGTATTCTAATGCAAGCCAAAATCAATGGTCCATTTAAGATAATCAGATATCCTTCCAATTGCATTCCAATATTCAACACTTGGATTACTCATGAACCTTGACATTCTACACAATACAAAAGCAAGATTTGGCCTTATGTACAATGCATTACATCAAGCTACTAATTGCAATAGTATACTCTAGCTGTGCTATCACTCGGCCATAATTTTCTAGTAATTTAATACTAGAAGCATAGGGGTATTAGACGCTTTAAACTTCAAATGATTGAATTTAAGAAGCACTTTCTCAATATAATGAGATTGACACAATGAGTAATCCCCACTATGCTTCTTCACTTTCACACCTAAGAAAGTGTCTACCTCACCAAGCTCTTTTATCTTAAATTATGAAAGATACTTTTTAGTATCGTTTACCCTTTGCATCTTTGTTCCAAAGATAAACAAGCCATCCACATACAAACATATAATAACACCAAAATCATTTGTAAATTTAGAGTATATGCATTTATCTGCATTATTATGCTGAAAACCATGAGACAAAATAACAAAATCAAATTTCTCAGGCTATTATTTTGGTGCTTGCTTTAATTTATAAAGTGACTTCACTAACTTGCAAACTTTTTTCTCATTTCCAGGCAATACAAACCCTTTGGGTTATTCCATGTAGATTTTCTCATCAAGATCACCATTTAGAAAAGCGGTCTTTACATCCATTTGGTGTACATGCAAATTATATATCAATGCAATTGGAAATAGCACTCTAATAGATGTCAATCTAGCTACCGATGCATAAGTATTGAAGTAGTCTAAATTGTTGGAAAGCGAATACACAATGAAACTTTAAAAAATTTTAATAAATTCTTTTTCCCTTAAACGAGTTACACATGCTACTATCATAAATTAATCAAAGATCTTCGTATCTTAGTGAAACAATAACTACACTTCTAGTGAAAATTTATACCAGCAAAATTGCCACATGTGAATCGCGTCAAGAAAAGCCTCAATCAATTTTTCTTTTTTGCTATTCTCTTTTCAACGATAAGAATGTGAGTGGGCACAAGTCGTTCAATTCTCTCTTGGCAATGTCTCCTTCCAAGTACAAGATAAAATCATAAATAATTGTTCTTAATGTTAAACAATAACGTATGAAAGTTTCAAAGTTTTCCCCACTAGAATAATCTTTCTAAATTTCTCAAGTGATCTAATTGATAATAAGAACACACTTCCTATTCATAATAGTTGATAGGGCACTCATTCTAAGCAGATTAGGCTTCAAATCATGTCCTTGGATCAAAATCTATAGTAAAGAAGGCGTTTTATGCTTTTGTTGATGTGGTAGCGCTAGTCAACTGGTTGGTTTGAGCTACCCTCATGAAGCTCACTTCCTGCTCAAGTTAAGTAATCCAACCCACCATTCATCCGATTTTGACACAATTAGATAATTCATTATTTTATTTGACCTGGGAATCTTTCCTGGAGCCTTAGTATTAATTTAAATAAACCCAATGCAGAAGTTATCTAATTAAAATAATCATACATCTATAATCTCATATCAAATAAAATATATACAAATAATTTAACATGTTTATCTTGAATTAATTCACAAAAATTAATTCAATCAATAAAGTAACATCAATTATTGAAATCTAATCAACCAAATTTGATCCTATCTTTGACTTAATATAAGGTACCAATTTGTAGGAAAAACATGTTGTATCATTACAAGAAAATATGTGAGCTAACAAATGGGACCCGACAGACATATATAGATTAAGCTCTTAAAATTATAAAAGGACATGTCCTTGACTCGCTTATTTTACAATTATCAACTCTTCAGCTATTTCACTAAAAAATTTGAGCTACACTCTCAAACTATATACAATTATGAAACTCTAATAAGTTTTTCATTAATGATATATCATAATGTGTAACATCCCTATAGGATATCCATAATCAGCTTAATGATAAAATCTATCTTACCTTCTAGATTATATTTATCTTATATTATATTATCTCACATTAGAATACTTAAAATTTATAATCAATATAAAACAATATATCATTCGGTTACACAAATATATCCAAATGGTTGAGCACTCTAATTTTCTAATTCTAGGATAATGTCTATAAGGGAATATTATTGACTCTACAAAAGTGCTATGGATTCCATATCTATGAATAACGAGTCCACATTAATTAAGAGTTATGTCTCTAACATATCAGTATGTGTATGATGAGACTGTAAAAGTATACATTTTATACGGTTAAAATCATTTATTTATGCTTTTATTTCTCGTTAAATCTTCTAATTAATAATTTTTTTGTGTTTAATAGTGTTGTGTATCTTAGTACATAAATATGTTTAAATATGTGTTTTTAGTGTTTTTTTTTATGTTTGAGAATATTTTTGGTAATTTTTAGAGTTATTCTTAAGTGTTTAATAATTAATTAGGTTGTAATTAATCAAAACCATAAAAATAATATACTATGAATTTATTCTTAGTCTTATAACATTTGTAAATAAGTTTTTAGTTTGTTAGTACTTTTTATTATATTTATGGTCATTTCTAAAAATATTTTCAAGTCTTAAATAAAATATTTGTTAAGGTTTGTTAATTTTAGAATTTTTTATTTATTTTTAATGTGTTTTGTGTGTTTAATTGTAAAATTAATATTTTAAAATTATTGTAAATATTTTGTTTGTAAAATAATTAATTTTAGTGTGTTTTTAATTTTACATTTGAAATCTAGAGAAAACAGAGCAAAATGGCACAAAAAAGGACAAAAATAAAACTTAAATGCACAAGAAATCAAAAAGAAATTTAAAATTAAAATAAATGGCATGTGGTGCCGTTAAATCATCCAATCAAGCTACCAAATTAGTCCTAGCTATCCACGTGTCCTGACACTTGTCATACTTGTTTCCAATAGTGCTTTGGATCGTGCACAATTGGGCCCATGTGCGCCTATTTTTTCATCCGTTAGATTAAAAATCATGCTGGATCCAATAGTCATGAGCTACTTTACTTGGCCTCACCTGGTCTATGCATTACTAGTCATTGCTATAGTCCAAGTCTTTGCATTTTGACATTCCAAATGACATCCCTTTCGTGCACCCTTGTACCGTGCCGCATTGCATCCCAAGCTAAAATCAGCATAATGAACAACGCATATCAGTGGGAAAAGAAAAAAAAATTATGTACCAAATCTTCTATATGGTATCCATGTTGGATGCAATCCGAGATAAAGATAAATAAATAATAAAAATATAATTAAAATTTTGGTATATAGTAGTTTTCACTACTATTTATACCCCATCCCCCCTCTTAGAACATTTCACACACCACCCAAAGCCATTTGTCCTTTCTTTTCCTTTCCTAACTTCCTTTCTCAATTGCTAGGCTTCTAGCTCAATAGTATCGCCCTTTTTGAGGAGACACTATTTGAGTATTCCTCCGGCCCCACTTTTAAAATTAAAATTTGCCTAAATTAGTGTAGAAAATTTGGTGAGGCAGAAAGATAATCTTGTATGTATAATACTTGGGTATGGTTTTTAACTCTACATTTGTTTTGTAATGTTTATGTTTTTGGAATAAATTATATTTTGTATGTTTTTAATAACTATTGTTAATGTTGTTATGCTGCCTATTTTTACATAAACTCAGTTACGCTTTGTTTATGTAATTCAATTGTGTTGCATAAATAATATTAATAATAATAAAATAATACTTATTAGATATTTTATGAAATGTCTTTTACTATAATATGACTTATTATATTATCAATTTTAGATATTCATAAGACGAAGTTCTCCCAAAATTAGCACAAAAATTTATTCCATTTAAATATAAAAATTTAAATGTGTTATTATCTTTTCTATCTTAAAATTATGTTAGTTGTAATTGTAGTGACAGTAGTCATAATTTTTATAATTAGTGCATTAAATCACTAGTCAGAGATGGTTATTTAGCTAATTTTTTTTAATAGGAAAGCCTTTACTATATTATATCTTGCTATATTGCCACTTTAGGTTGATTAGTAAGATTAGTAAAAATGCTTGCAATTAATGAGAAAAAATAGAATAAATCTAATGCTTTAGATAATTTCTAATTAGAGTTAAACTTCTATACTAGTTACGAAACATTCAAGGGTTCTCGAAGCTATATCGTTTTAATTCTATGTTTGAAAAACTCATTTAAAATTTTAAAAGTATTAGTTTTCTTTAAAATATTGTTAAAATCATCCTTGCTTTTTCAACTGTTAAATTATCAATCTGTCCAAAATTCACTTTCCTATAGACACGACAACCCTTTCTATACTACCAACGTCTACATTTAGAGAAAAATTTTGGGTGATGCATCAAAAACTTTGGCTTCATTGTCGAGGACTTGCCATCACTTTTTTAGATTGATGTATTAAGTAGGAAACCGAGCAAGTACTTTATCCTTATCTTGTGAATATTGTAAATATTACAATTTTAATTTGCAGGATAATTATTTCGTTAAATAAGTTATTATTTATGTAGGTTTACTATTCATGTCACTATTTAAAATATAAAAAAATAAAAAAATCTTAATTTTTTTTAATTATAGCTTATATAATATTGTTGTTTGTTAGTTTTAGGTTTAGGTTTAAGTTTTGAACTTAGAAATAAAATTTTATGAAACTTTATATCTATGTTTTTCATAAAATAAATTGTGGTTTTATGAAAAATATACTTTGAGAAAGTTTTGTTTGGAGGTTGGTACTGGCTTGAAAATCTTTCTCATAACCAGTTATTTTTGGAGATTCTCCCAACACCAATCATTTAGGAAATGCTATTCTAACAAGAAGCTTGGCTTTCATGAAACTATCGCCTCACCAGTCTTTCCTAGGAATATTCTTAAAGCATATAATTCCTAAACCTACAAAATAAGCGAGGGGGATGCTTTTGACTCACTTCTGTATTCTCCCTAAATAAAGAAAAGCTAAGCATCTCGTCTTTTGTTTGTAAATTCAAAAACAAACAAAAAAAAGATTTTGGGAAATTCACTGACATTTTGTTGTAAGTTTTTCTTAAACACACTTAGAACTATTTTATATTACTTGGTAGAGATAAAAAGACTTGCTAGATAGGTACCCTCACCATGGTCTTTTTAGGGAATATACGTTTGAAGTCTTCATAGATAGGTTAAGTCCTGAAACAAGAAATTAGAAAGAGAGAGGAGATGGTACTATTGCTTTTTACAAACAAACTGTTGGCAATGCCTATTTCACGATAGAGACATGGCCAAATTTGATTATTGGATGAACAATAAAAGGAACAATATAAGAAGAGAGAATAATTCAAAACCTTGGCCTAACACTAAAACTTTAGAGCCAGTATTTCAACCAAAAAATTCATCTAGAAATTTAAAGAAGAAAAGTTTAGAGGAAACCCTAGAAGAATTTAAAGAAACCATAGAAAGAATCTTAGAAAATTTATCAAAAAATACTTCAAAAAGACCAGAGGAAATAAAAAAATACTTTGTGTTAATTAGTGGTAGAGGTAGAACAAAATGAAACCATTCTTGCCATACCATAGCACAAGTCACTTAAAAGAACTTGTTAAGCTAATTGAGGAGACTCTAGAGTTATTTGATGAAGGTTGTTTAGGTGAGGAAAAGACTGTAAACCCAACCATAGAGGAGGAATATTTGGAACCCACCTATTTTGAGGAACAAAATTTAGGAAAGGAATGTGCAAATAGAATGAAGACTTAGCTGTAGAAGAGGAACAATCATAACCAATAGTCCTAGATTCTTGATCTCAGTTGCCACAAGTGTTCACCACAAACCATTCATACCAAGATCCTATGTGGCCACCACCTACTCCATCACCTCTCGCATCATTTTTATGGACTTACTAAAAACATAAAACCAGCCTATGTTCCATGGGTTTAAATATTTCAAACTTTGCCAATCCTAAGGGCATGTTCACACAAGACCTTTAGGTGGTGTCCTTCGACTCTTACTATAGGAGGAAGCCGTTCTTGAATGACTATCCAACAGAAGCAGAGTTGGTAGAAAGAATTGCTGAATTTGGGCTCAAATGATGGGAAAACACTTTCAAGGTAATATCTTTCTTTTCTCTATTTTGTAATATGATTTTATGTGTTGTTATGTGCTATTTCGATTTTCTTTCAAAAAAATGTTGACGTTTTTTTTGAAAATTTAAAATGAAGGCTATAAATTAAATTTGTTTAGAATGACTTAGTAATAGAGTTACACTATTTCAACATTCTCTCGAGACACATTCAAATGGGTTTGATTTTGTAAATGCGATTTATATGTCGTATTTTAAATTTCTTTAAGAATATATGATTTAAATTAAATCACTTAATGTTGAGATTAAGGAGGATATAGTCATTGTGATTAATAAATATTTCGCACTTGCAGCCATTTAAAATGCATTTTAAAGAAGTGGAGGACAAAAGTGATTAATTTTCAAACAAAAATTAAAGTCTTAATATTTTGACTTTAAAAGACCTAGTTTGTAATATATTGTTGTGTGTTTTTTTTGGTTTGGTTTGTTAAGTTTGTTACAAATCATCTCTATAGTTTTGTTAATTTATGTAATATTTTTGTTGCTTTCACTTTTTTTATGCATTGAGGATAGTGTACAAATTAGGGTGGGCCAAGAAGGTCGTGCATCATTCCTATGCAAAATTGTGCCAAAATTTCTCAATTTTGCTTAATCTTTTCAATTTTTGCTCTTGATTTTTGTGTCTTTTGTAAAAATTTTCATTTTTTTGTGTCATTTTGTAAGTTTTTGTTAGTTGTGTAAGTCATTAAAAAGAAATTTTTTAAAAAAATGTTTTTTAAATATTAGTTTCTTAGTAATTAATGTGTTATTATTTTGTCTTGACTTCTAAATGTCATATTATTGTAATATCATTTTTCTATTCTTTGAATTATCTAATAGTATCGACTCTAAAAGCTTTGGTTTTATTTAACATGTTTATATATTTATTTGTGAAAGTGTTTCTAAGCTTTTCTTTACACACACACACTGTAATGTAAAACTGTGGTGGTAAGTCAAAGCTTTGAATGGTTAAGTTTTGTTATTTTATGTAGATGAACAATCAAGGATAGTAACATTTTCAAAATTAATTAATCAAATAAATTAAATGATAAATCAAAGTTAAAAAAAAGAAAAATATAAAAATAGAAGAAGAAAGTGTAAATAAACAAAGTGTAAAGTTGCAAAATTAATAAACAAAAATTACATGAGTTTGGTTTCATAGTTTTTTTAACTCTAGTAATTAAGTTCTAAGTGTTGGACATGTATGCCCTAAAGAGTAAAAATGTAAAACATTTTTTGAGACATTTTTATTAATAAAGAATTTATTTATTATTCATATACCAAATCTTATCCTCTTTACGTTCATATTTGTTGAATGTGTATTGGGCAAATAAAAGTCTGAGGTTGTTGGTCTAAACCTTTACGAATTGAGCATACGATGGAGAAATTATGCATAAGACACGATTCTTAAGGTGGTGGTTTAAATCATAAGATCCACAATCGAGGGAATAAAGTTGGGTGCTTTATTTATGCAAAGATTATTATATTGTCTATATCCCTTACAGAAGATGGCTTGGCTTGACCATCGAAGGTGGACTCTACGAATAAAAACAACAGCACATTGTCATAGATGATGTTGTATTGGATTAGAATATAAAGTGAATTGATTTAGATTAATAATTTTGTCTCGGCAAATCGATTCACTTTAGACAATCATGTGTATTGTATCTTAATCTTGAGATGAATAATGGGCCCGCTGTCTTGACATATGTCTTTTAATATACCGAAGGGTGACATCTACATTTTAATAGTGGTACACATGCCAGTACGTTGGAGGCATGGTTCATGATAGCGTAGACTGTTGTTCATAAACATGGAATCCATAGCTTCTCTTTAGGAGTAGTTGATATCCTCTTATATGCGTTATCCTGTAATTGAAAAAACTAGAGTGCTCAACCATTTGGATACATAGGTGTAACCAAATGGTATACTGTCTTTGAATGGTAAGTTTTTTGATGGTGAGATAATGGAACATAAAAGAAAAATAATCGGGAAGGTAAGGCAAAACTTATCCTTGAGCCGATTATGGATAATCCTATAGGGATACGATATATTATGATATGTCATGGAGACTTAGCTATATGGTCTTTATAATTCTATATGGTTCGAGAGTACAGCTCTAAGCTTTTAGTGGAGTAGTGTTAGAGTTGATAATTACAAAATGTATATCTCGGATATTGGGTTTCATAATTATGGGAAGCTTGAACTATATAGGTCCATCAATTCTCCGTTGCTAGCTCATAAAAATCCTATAACGATACGGCATGTTTTTTCAATAATTGGTGCCTTGTGTCAAATTATCAGATTGGCTGAATATTTGATAAAATCAGATAATTTATGTCTGTTTATCAATTGAATTAATTTTGTGTAAATTAATTTAAGATAAACTTGTTTAATGATCAGGATTAGATAATTCTTGTCTGTTTAACAACTGGATTAATTTTGAATAAATTAATTTAAGATAAACTTGTTGAATTATTAGGAATATTTATTTTCCTAGAGATTATCTAGATATGTCTGTTTTAATCAGATAACTTCTCTATTGGGTTATTTGAATTAAAACTGAGGCTCTATCCCAAAAATCTATAGTGAGAAATAAAGATTCGTAGGGATCATTTATTAGAGGTTCTACAGGCCACTCTTCATGTTTGGCCTATCGATAGAGCAAGTTTGATAGGCCGATCTGCCAGTTCGGCCTGTCGACTGAACGTTAAATAAATCACCCATTTTCACATGAATTTTATCAAATATTGTTTCTGATTTGATTCTGATTCAAATTTTTGAGACCTTATCTGAGAAAGATTGACTCCTAGGCCTAACCTTTATATGAAGGGGAGTAAGACTCATTGTTATAGAGATTAATTGAGAGATTAAGAGTGCAACTCTACTGGTGAGACTTTGTAACTCCCTGAGAGCTATTGTTTATACATCACGAACCATAGCTTGGGGTTATCTCAATCAGTTGGAAAGAGAGCTTCCTAGTGGAAGAGCTATACGAGTGTGCCCCCACACACATTGGTTGTGGATAGAGAATAGCAATGAAGGCCAGTTAGTTGAGGTCCTTCTAGACCGCACATCTCTTCACAGATCATTGGAGCTTTTTTTCATTTATGAGGTTAGTAAGATCTGGTTAATTAATGCATATAGCGTGTTAAACTTTTATTTTGAAAAATACTCTAGTATTAAAAATTTTAAAATTTTGCTGCGTATTATTTTTCCAACAATTGGTATCAGAGCCTAGGTTATTACATAAATTTACAAGTTTGTGATCATGTTATGTATATAAATTTTGTGATCTTGATCTCTCTTATGCTTAAATTTAAATTTTAGGGAGTTGGTACTCTAAGGTTTCTATATATTTATATGTTGTCGTGGACTATATGGTAAGTGATTATTAATGAATTATGGTTGATTAAATTATTATTTAATTAATTATTAATTAATTAATTATACCGACTATAATTCCTTAGAGGTTAGAATGTGTATCAAAGTTTTTCATGTAATTAGATGGCAGACTATTATTTCCGTCTAGGAATTATTATTTAATTTTAAATTTATAAGAATTTTGTAATTAAAGAATCATTCAAAGAAGACAAATCTAGAGATGGATGACAACATTTCTAGGTATTTCCTGAGTCTCTAATTTTATATTTTTGAATTGTTGAAAATAAAATTCATAAATTGCATTAAAAACTAGATTTTCTGATAGAGGTGATTGTTGCTCGGTTGGCATGTCAAACCCTCTAATTCGATAGGCCGATGGTCGTAGAATCAACAGGTTGAACTTCGGGTTCAACAGGCCATTAGCAGGGTAGAAATTGAATGGCTTTAGTGGTAGGCCAAACTATCATGATCGGTAGGCCAATGGATCATGACCAGTAGACAATCACACAAATCGGCATGCTAGTAGAGAGTTGTGGCTTTTTAGAAAATGTGTATTTTTTGATGTAGTTTTGATTTTATTTTTAAGACAATTATGAGAAATATTAAATTTTGATATGACTGGAAATATAGAGTATTTAATCTATACGGGATTGAAGACTTGAAGATGGGAGTTACATAAAGAAGGATACAATTTAAAGATACATGGATGAAGAATCAATAATATGTTTTGATTATTCTCTTGTAATCTTTGTTTTCTTTTCTCTAGGGTGGAACCATAATATTATGGTTATTTATTATTATTTTGCTTGTGGCTTTGCATGATTGCTTTACTTGTCTACATTAGAATATGATTTGCTATATATATTGATAACATGCACTATAAAATAGGGAGTGCCGTTCAATTAAAATTGTTCATGCAAGTTCTTAAAATAAAACGTTGATTTCAAAAGAATGAGTTGGAGAAGGTTTTTGAAGAGAGGACCTACAGCCTCCATCATTGGTCCATAGGTAGCACATGGTTGTTCTGACCTCTAGGAAGTGACTTCATCATGTACCAAGCTAGATCTCTGAGAGGATAAGGTATTTTAGCATGATTTATCATTGCACACCCCAATGTGGTAATTATAAATCATCGATAAAATATTGAAATAATGGTTATACACTTATGTTAATTTTATTATTAACCTCCCCTAGGAGCTCTATTAATAAAATTAATGGCCAAAGAAACGATTATTAATATATGTTGGATCATATGGGTCCTCGATGGCATATATTAATCAGGAGGGGATCTGTGTTCCAAATTGAACTTGGCAAGACACCCCTAGGACCTTGTTGAATTCAGAGTTGAGATTTATCATTGTAAGGCTGTAATATTTTCAAGGTTTCGACACATGAACACATTTGTATGTTTTACATGATTGTGTTATCTTACTAAATTATTATGATATATTTGCTTATGTTTAGTAGGGCCGGCAATACGGGTTGCGACACGATGACACGACACGAATCCGATACATTTTTTTGCAGGTTAGTGTCAAAAAATTTGACCATAGGTCATTTTAGTGTTGACCTGAAACTGACCTGTCAAAAAACAGGTCATGTTTGGGTCAACTTGTCTGACACTAAAATGATTCGTGTCTAACCCATATTTAATTAATTAACTTTAAAAAAATTAATATTATATCACATATAATATAAGCTTTTAAAAGATAAAATCCTAGCTCTCTTATCACTCATCTTTTTGTTGAAGTAGTATGAAACTCTTCTAATTTTATGTTTTTTTTATATTATATATATATATTAATGTAGGCAGGTCATAGGCGGGTTGCGGGTCACAATCAGGTTACGGGTCAAAAACAGGTCACGGGTCATTATTTTTTGACACTGTGCATAAGAAACGAGTTGACACGGGTTGTGTTTGCGTCAACCCGTATCAAAATAGGTCATGTTAGGGTTGAGAATTCTCAACCCGTTCGTGTCACGGGTCGGGTTAGTGTCGACTTATTTTTTGTAAAAATTAACTCCAACCCGACAATAACTTGACCCGTCAACCGGTTTTGCCACCCCTAATGTTTAGTATATAATTCTTTATTGTAGATTAAAAATGCCTAAAAATGCTTTATAATCGATAAAAATGCTTTATCATCGATACTTGACAAAAACCAATTAACCAGTGAGAACTACAATGATTGGAAACAGAACCTGAACATCGTCCTATCCTTTGAGAAAATAAAATTTGTACTGACAACACCTTGTCCTCCCAAGCTTGCGGGAGATTCCACCAACGATCAAATCCAAGCATATGATTGTTGGAAAGATGCTAATGATTAGGCCCGCTGCTATGTTATGGCCAACATGAATTATGTGCTGTAGGCTCAACATGAGGATTATGAGACTGCTAGGTAGAACTTGGATAATCTGGAAGACATATTTGGAGGCCAGGCCTTAACAAAGCAACAAGGGGCGCTTTAAAAACTCTTAAACTATAAGTAGAGACTAGGGACGTCTATAAAGGAGCATATGATGCTGGTCATACATTACATTGCTGAGGCACAAACGAATGGAGCCAACATTGATGCTGAAACTCAAATGACTATAGTCTTTGAGACTTTGTCAAAGGAATATATTTCATTTAGAGCTACAATTAATTTGAGCAATAGATGGGATATGACCTTGACAGAATTGATGAAATAGTTATAGGAGTTCGAACTACTAATCAGGGAGTCTTTTGCTGGTGGCGAGGCCAAATTGATGGCTACTTCTGGTTCCAATCCCAACCTTGGGAATGGAAAGAAACAACAGGCCAAGAATAGGAAGTCTTTTGTTCCTATAAATGGTAAGAACAAAAGAAAAAGAAGAACCCCAAGAAGCTTAAGTGCTTCTTCTATGGGAAGGTCGGGCACATAAAGAAGAATTGCAAGGACTTTCTTTCCCAAAGAGGTAGGTATGATTGTTTGTATTTAGAAACTTATTTGGTTGAGGCATCCAATGACATTTGAGTCGTAGATTATAAAGCAACTAATCATGTTTGTGTTTCTCTACAAGGGTTCAAAGCAATGAGAAGTCTATAGTAGTAGGAGACGTCAATCTATATTTTGATAATTATGGGAATTTAATTTTGCAAGATTGTTTTTATGTTCCTAAATTTAACAGGAATTTTATTTCTGTAGCTTATTTATTTAAAACTTCTATTTGGTTTCTTTTAATAATAAAGTGGAGATTCATAAAAATAAATCTTTTATCTGTTCTCGATGGATGCAGAATAATCCATATTTTATCAAACTAAAGATGGACTTACTGCTCAATGCTAAGATGAATGATTATAACTCTAAAAGGCTTAAAACTTCCCATCCTAATAAGACTTATCTTTGGCATTTACGACTTGCTCATATTAATTTGAATAGGATTCAAAGGTTGGTAAGAGATGGACCTTTAAGTCACTTAAAGGTGGAATCTATACCACAATATGAATCTTGTTTGAAGGGTAAATGACCAAAAGACCATTCGGGTCTAAGAGCAATAAAGCCAAAGGGGTTCTAGAAATTGTGCATAGTGATGCTTATGAACCAATGAACATCCGGGCATGAGGAGGGTATGAGTATTTTGTCACTTTTATTGATGATTACTCAAGGTATGAGTATGTGTATTTGATGCACCACAAAAGCAAAACTTTTGACAAGTTTAGGAAGTTTTGGGCTGAAGTGGAAAAGCAATTGGGTAGACCTATAAAGGCACTTTGATCCGATTGAGGTGGAGAATACCTTTTTGATGAGTTCCTAGAACACTTATTAGAGAATGGGATTTTATCACATTTGACTATGCCGAGCACTCCACAGCAGAATGACATAGCGAAGAGAAGAAATAGGACTTTATTGGACATGGTTAGGTCAATGATGAGTTATTCGTCGTTGGCTTTGTCCTTTTAGGGATATGCACTACAAACCGTATGTTATCTTTTGAACAATATGCCTTCAAAATCAGTTCCTAAAACTCCTCACGAGTTGTGGATGGGCAAGAAGACATCCTTAAACCATATTTGCATATGGGGATGTCTAGCTCATGTCTTGTTTAGGCATGCGAATAAGTTGGAAGCACGTTTAGAAGTTTGCATGTTTGTAGGATATCCAAAGGGACTAAAGGGGGTTATTTCTATAACCCAAAGGAAAATAAAGTAATGGTTTCAACTAATACAACTTTCCTTGAGGAGAGTTACATAAATGACTTTAAACCTTGAAGCAAACTAGTGCTTTAGGAGTTGAGGAGTGATTTGATCACTTCGAGGGTTCTAGTAGAAATCACTCCAATCGGTGTAGAAAAACCAAACAAACCTGAACAACAACCTAAGGGCCTTCGGTGTAGTGGGAGGATTGGGTGTCAACCTAAAAGGAATATGTTCAACGGTGAGGCCTTCTTGGCTAAATCGGATGGACATGACAAGGATCCTTACACTTACGCAGAGGCTATAGAGGATTTTGATTTGAAACTCTAGATAGTGGCCATGAACACAGAGATAAAGTCTATGGAGACTAATTAGGTCTAGGTGCTTGTGGATCTTACCGAAGAGGTAAAACCTATAGGGTGTAAGTGGATCTACAAGAGAAAGAGAGGAGTGGATGGAAATGTTGAAACCTTTAAGGTTAGACTGGTAGCTAAAGGATACACGCAAAAGGAAGGAATTGATTATGAGAAACTTAAATCCATCCACATTCTCATGTTCGTATCTTCTGCTCTCGACTATGAGATTTGGCAAATGGATGTCAAGATGGCTTTTCTAAATGGCTATCTTGATGAGTCCATTTATATGGAATAATCAGACGGGTTTAGGGTCAAGGGTCAGGAGGGTAAGGTTTGTCAGTTGCCAAAGTCAATTTATGGGCTTAAGCAGGCTTCTTGTTCTTGGAACATAAGATTTGATCAAGTGATAAAGACTTATGAGTTCGCACAAAATGTGGACAAACCATGTGTTTACAAACACATTCAAGATGGGAAGGTGGTTTCTTTACTATTTTATGTAGATGACATTCTGCTAATTAGCAATGACGTTGGAGCATTGTCATTAGTCAAATTATGGTTGACTAAGCAGTTTGACATCAAGGACTTAGGTGAGACCAATTTTGCTCTAGGTATCCAGATCATTTGAGATAGGAAGAACAAAATGATAGCTTTGTCCTAGGTTGGGTACATAGATAAAATTCTTAGGAGGTTTGCAATGCAGGATTCTAAGAAAGGTGGGCAACCATCTAGGTCTGGAATTACTCTTTCTAAGAAAGATTCTCCAAAGTCTGAGGAAAAAAGAGAATACATGAAGAAGGTGCCTTATGCCTTGGTAGTGGGTAGTCTTATGTATGCCATGCTTTGTACACAACCAAATATTTGTTATGTAGTCAGGATTGTAAGTCGATTTTAGGCAGATCTAGGACCACACCATTGGGTTGTAGTCAAGCATATTTTCAAGTACCTGATAAGGACTTAAGGGTATATGCTTGTGTATTCGGGTGAGGACTTAACTCCTCTAGGATACATTGATTTGGATTTCTAATCCTATCTGGATTCTAGGAGATTGATTTTGGGTTTTGTGTTTATTTTAGGCAGCGGTGCCATCAGTTGGAGAAGTATGAAGCAAGATTACACTTCAGATTCAATGATGGTGACTGAGTATGTGAGGGCTAGTGATGCTTTGAAAGAAGCAATGTAGCTCCGCAAGTTCCTTGGGGATCTTGACATAGTTCCTGGTATGGATAAGGCGGAATCATTGTATTATGATAACAATGCGACGGTAGCTAATGCTATGGAACCAAGATTTTACAAGAAGAGTAAGCATATTGATTGAAAGTATCATGTGCCAAAAGACTTTGTAGAAGGCAAGCATGTTGCTATGTGCAAAATTGCGTCAGAAGACAATTTAGTTGATCCATTCATGAAGACACTTACTAGGAGAGTCTTCAAGAGGCATGCGGAAGCTATGAGGATGTGAGATTTGTTATATTTACTCACTTAGTGCAAGTGGGAGATTGTTGGATATGTATGCCCTAAGGTGTAAAAATGTAATTTGTTTTTTGAAACATTTTTATCAATAAAGAAATTTTTTTTTATTATTCATATACAAAATCTTGTCCTCTTTACGTTCATATTTGCTGAATGTCTGTTGAGCAAACAAAAGTCTAAGATTGTCAGTCTAAACGTTTAAGAATTGGGCATATGATGGATAGATTATGTGGGAGACATGATTCTTAAGGTGACAGTTTAAATCATAATATCCATAATCGAGGGAATAAAGTTGGGCGCTTTATTCATGTAACGATTGTTATGTTGTCTATATCCTTATTGGGAGATGGTTTGTCTTGACCATCAAAGGTGGACTCCACGAATAGAAACATTGACACATTGTCATAGATGACGATGTATTGGATCAGGACATAAAGTGAATTGATTTGGATTAATAATTCTATCTCGGTAAATCGATTCACTTTAGACAATCATTTGTATTGTATCTTAATCTTGAGATGAATAATGGGCCCGTTGTCTTAACTTATGTCTTTTGATGTACCAAACGGTGACATCTACATTTTAATAGTGGTACACATGCCGGTATGTTGGAGGCATGACTGTCGATAGCGTAGACCTGTTCATAGATATGGAAACCATAGCTCCTCTTTAGGAGTAGTTAATATTCTCTTATATGCGTTATCCTATAATTGGAGAAACTAGAGCGCTCAATCATTTGGATACATAGGTGTAATCAAATGATGTTATGTCTTTGGATGGTAAGTTTTTTGATGGTGAGATAATGAAACGTAAGAGAAAAATAATCCGGAAGGAAAGACAGTGCTTGTCCTTAAACCGATTATGGATAATCTTATGAGGATATGATACATTATGTTATGTCATAGAGACTTAGCCATATAGGTTTCGTAATTATATATGGCTCGAAAGTGTAGCTCTAAGCTTTTAGTAAAGTAGCGTTAAAGTTGATAATTATGAAATGTAAATATGGGATATTGGGTTTCATAACTATCGAAAGTTTGAACTATATAGGTCCATTAGTTCCTCTTTGCTAACTCATAAAAATCCTGTAATGATATGGCATACTTTTCCAATAATTGCTAACTTGTGTCAAATTATCAGATTGGCTAAAAATTTGATAAAATTAGATAATTCATGTCTATTTATCCGTTGAATTAATTTTGTGAAAATTAATTCAAGATAAACTCATTGAATTATCAAGATTAGATAATTCATGTCTATTTATCAGTTGGATTAATTTGGAATAAATTAATTTAAGATAAACTTGTTGAATTATCAGGAATATTTATTTTCCTATAGATTATCTAGATATGACTATTTTAATTAGATAACTTCTTTATTGGGTTATTCAAATTAAAACTGAGGCTCTATCCTAAGAATCTTGGGTGAAAAATAAAGATTCGTAGGGATCATTTATCAAAAGTTCAACAAGCTGAACTTTAAGTTTGACCTGTCGATAGAACAAGTTCAGTAGGCCGATCTGCCAGTTTAGCCTGCCGACTGAACGTTAAATAAATCACATGTTTCTGCATGGATTTTATCAGATATTATTTCTGATTTGATTCTGATTCAAATTTTTGAGGCCTTATTTAATAAAGACTGACTCCTGGGCCAAATCTCTGTATAAAGGGGAGTGAGACTCATTGTTATAGAGATCAATTGAGAGATTAAGAGTGAGACTCTACTGGTGAGACTCTGTAACTCTCTGAGAGCTATTGTTTATACATCACGAACTATAGCTTTGGGTTTTTTCAATTAGTTGGAAGTAGAGCTACCTTAGTGGAAGAGTTGTACAAGTGTGCCCACACACACATTAGTCGTGGATAGAGAATAACGAAGAAGGCCAGTTAGTTGAGGTCGTTCTAGAACGCACATCTCTTCACGGATTGTTGGAACTTTTTTGTATTTATGAGGTTAGTAAGATCTGGTTAATTTATGCATGTAGTGTATCAAACTTGTCTTTTAGAAAATATTCTGGTATAAAAATTTTTAAAATTCTACTGCATACTATTTTCCAACACTAAGAGGTGCTTCAATACCTAGTACCTTAGGCCAACTGGTCTAGGAGTTATTGACTTAAAACTCACTAAATTGGTTATAAAGAAAGCTTAAGGGACCTATTATTGCATTATCCATGGTTGTAAATTTCATTTTATTTTTGTATATATTTCTATGCTTAATTATTCTAATAAATAAATTTGAAATGTTGCTACTTGTATGAGTGATTTGAAGCAAAATATCAAAATAATTCTATTCGTAGTTTTTGATGAAACTTCATGTTATTCATTGTCTCTTTTTGTAACTTCGTAATTATTCATTGTCTCTTTTTGTACTAAGTTTGGCTTGCTTAAATTTTGTTAAAGAACATATAAGGTGTTCAAATAAATTTTTTGTTTTGTTAATCTCTCTAGATAGGTTAGTCAAATTAGAGTTAAATGGTTTGCTTTGTGTGGATATTCTATAAATCAATGCAGTGTACCTTTATTTAATTCAGAATGTCATATTTGGTACATCAAAAGAACACAAGTTAAGAATACAAACCCATTAATCCATTTGAGGATTAAGATGAAACACATATGATTGTCTAAAGTGAATTGATTTATTAAAATAGAATTATTAACAAAATCAATTTATCTCTAGTCTCGATATAATATATTCTCACTTTGTGGAGTCTCACTCTGATTGCTAAGACAAATCATCTTCTATTAGGGATGTTGACAATATAACAATCTTAACATGAATAAAAAGCCAAACCTTATTCCCTCGATTGTAGAAGTTTTATGTTTTAAGGGTTAGGGTTTAGGGTTTAGGGTCAAGATTCACATCTTTTGCATAATTTGTCCATCTCAGGCATGATCTTAAAGGTTTAGAATTTTGTTTCCTTATCATACATTCAACACAAGTGAACGTAAAAAGGACTGCTGTAATATATGACATACATGATAAATTCTTTATTGATCAAATGTCTCAAAAAAATAACATTGTTTAATCCTTAGGGTGATAATTCTAAAAATCTCGCACTTGCCCTAGGTGAGTAAATGTGACATGCTATGCATCCTTATAGCCAGCTTCTTGAAAGTCTTTGATGCTAGTGTCTGCTTGAAAATAAGGATGCAATAGAATTTTAAAAATTTAAAATAAAATCCTTTTCTATAAAAATTTAGTTAGACAAGCTATGTATCATAAATTAATAAAAAATCTTTGTACACCGATAACCATACTTTTGACATAAAATTATTCGGTAGCACTGCTACATAAGAATTGCACCTAAAAGAGTCTCAACTAACTGGTCCACTTTGCTCTTCATTTTTTAACAATAGAAATGCGAGTGGGCACACATCGTTCAATTTTCCTCTTGGCAACGTCTCCTTCTAACTACAAAAGAAAACCAAGAATTATAGTCTTTGATGTTGAATAATAATTCTATGGCAGTTTCAAAGTTTCCCTCTCTAGAATAGTCTCTCTAAATTTTTCTTGTGATCTAAATAACAATAGGAACAAGTATCCTATTTATAGTGGCTAGAAGGGTTTCAATTCTACTAAGATAGGATTTCCAAATTCATAACTTGATCAAAATCAGTGTCAAAAACATGTGCAAAATTTGTAACCTTAATCACGCACACTAGCCTGTTTGGTTGCCTAATATGTGCAATTTAAGTTATGCTCACTGGGCCAGTTCTATCTAGGTTTGATAACTAAGTCGGCCCTAGAAATTATTTTCCTATAGTTAATTTTGGGCCAAACCACCCCATTACTTCATTCAAGGTCTTACCAAAGCCACTTTGTACGAACTTATCACGTCGAAGATATCACCAACGAATTGGGGGCCTACACATGTGCAACTTTGACATGCCATAATTGTTAATCCATCAAAAGCCAAAAGAGAGAGAATGTCATACTGATAGACTGTAACACCCACCTCAAATGGCTAGTCAAATATAAACAATATAATACATTTCATAAAAATAGGCTCAGTTGTGTGCCATATACAATCCATGTAGCTTACCACAATGCATATACAATAAGACCACAAAATAACAGGTCAACTAGTCTATAAACATTAGCCTCGAGCATCAGGAGTGTGCTAGCCAACCATTTAGTCCTTAATTAGTACTGGAACATGCCCTCATTTGCTTCACCATAAAATGAGTGAGTTAATGCCCAGTAAGTAGAATTATGCAAGCATGAGTAGCATTTGAATTAATGAGCTCAATTAATATATTTTTACCCTTTAACCCTTCACTTTATCCTCCTTTCATTTCATTTGCTTTCACTATATCTTTCATACTCTAAACATAGTGTGCATACTATTTAGTATTTCCTATAGGGGAAGTATTACACCCCAGATGCTTAAATCATTGGCATCCCAGAAGCTTAAAATCTCACATGGCATCCTAGATGCCTAATCATTGCATCCAGAGGCTTAAAGTTTCACATGGCATCCCATACACTTAAAGTCCTGTCATAGCCCACTAGTATAATCAATTTCACATTTTTCATAATTCTTTACCTACTGGCATATACTTGAAATCACAACATGTAGTGCAATGCACATAACTTTTACATATCAATTCACAACATTAAATGCACAACAATTACGGTGATACAAGTGAAATTCTACTTACTTTACTTAATGAGACTGTCAATTAAGCTCTAGTGGGGTCCAGTACTTCACTCGTTTGAAAGATTGAACATTGCTATTTCATAGAGCCTCAATTTCAATTTGAATAACCCAATAGACAAGTTACCTGATTAAAACAGTCGTAAACAAAAAATCCCATATCAAATAAATATATTTAAATAATTTGACATATTTACTTTAGATTGATTTATGAAATTAATTCAATCAATAAACTAACATGAATTTTTACAATCTAATAAACTAAATTTAAACTAACCATAGAATCAACAAAAGTTACCAATTTGTAAGAAAAAACATGTCGTATTATTATAAGAAAAAACATGAGCTAGCAAAGGGGACTAGATGGACGAATATAGATCAAACTCCTAAAATTATAAAATGACATGTCCTCAACTATATATAAATTATGGAACTCCAACAAGCCTTTGGTTCATGACGTATCTTCATCTTCATCATCCCCATAGGATATCCATAATCGTCTTAAGAAATTCCGTTTTATCTTCCCAATTATATTTATCTTATATTGCATTATCGTACCACTAGAATACTTACTATTCATAACCAATGCAAATAGTATACCATTTGATTACTCAAATGTCTCCAAATGGTTGAGCACTCCAATTTCCAATTACAATATAATGCTTACAAAAGAATATCATTAACTCTAAAAAAGAGCTATAGATTACATATCTATGAATTACGAGTCTACGTCATTTATAAGTCATGTCTCCAACGTACTAGCATGCTTACCTTCACTTAATTTACGATGTTACCCTTTGGTACATCAAAAGGCACAAGTCAAGAATACGGACTCATTAATTCACTTAAGGATTAAGATGTAACACATATGATTGTCTAAAGTGAATTGATTTATTCAAACAGAATTATTAACCAAATCAATTCAACTTTAGTCCCAATGTAATATATCATCACCAATGACAATATACCAATCTCTACTCTTAGAGTCCTACTTCGATGACCAAGATAAGTCATCTTCCATTAGAGATGTAGACAAGATAGCAATCTTATCATAAATAAAGCATCCAACTTTATTCCCTTGATGTGGACCTTTTCTATTTAGACTATCACCTTTAAATTCATGTCTTTCGTATAATATGTCTATCATATACACGATCTTAAAGGTTAGATTGATAGTCTCATATTTTTGTTTGTTTATCATATATTCGACACAAATGAACATAAAGAGGTCAACATTAATATATGACATAAATAATAATTCTTTATTGATTAAATGTCTCAAAAACAAATACATCATTTAATCATTAGTACAACCTTTCTTAACACTTCTTGAAACAATGGCACCTGCATAAGAGTAAATACAAAACCAGAAGTCAATATCCTCGAATCTAGACAGGAATGAAAATTCAAATATATATCCAAGAGGCATTAGATCCTTACTAGAATATACTAACATATAACCTCTAATTCTTCTCAGGTATCTAAAAATATGCTTGATCACAACCCAATGGTTTGGTCCTAGATCCAACTGAAATCAAATCATGATCCTGACCACATAACGTATATCAAGTCATGTGTAAAGCATAGCATATATAAGATGACCTACTGCGAAAGCATAAGGCACCTTATTTATGTATTCTCTTTCCGCATTTGACTTTGGACAGTTTATCTTAAAAAGAGTAATTCTAGACCTAGATGGTTACCCACCTTTCTTGGAATTCTACATTGCACACTTCTTAAAAATTTTATCTAAGTATAAAGATTAGGATAAAACGATTATTTTGTTCTTCTTATCTTGAAAGATTTGGAGACTCGGAATAAAATTAGCCTTACTCAAGTCCTTCATATCAACTTGCTTAGTCAACCAAACATTGACCAATGACAATGCCCCTATGTCATTGTCAATAAGCATAATGTCATTTATATTAAGCAGTAGAAAAACCACTTTCCATCCATATTTTGTTTAAACTCATAAGTCTTGACCACTTAGTCAAATCTTATGTTCCAAGAATAGGAAGCTTGCTTAAGTCCATAAATAGACTTTAACAACTTGCAAACCTTATTCTTATGACCTTTGGCTTTGAATCCATCTGGCTGAATCATGTATATAGTCTCACCAAGATGGCCATTCAAAAATGTGGTCTTAACTTCCATTTATCAAATCTTATAATCAAGAGTGAAAGTAATGGACAAGAAAACACAAATGGACTTAAGCATGACTACAGGCGAAAAGGTTTCCTTATGATCGATTTTTTCTTTTTGTTTGTATCCCTTTGCTACTAGCCTAGCCTTATAGATTTTCACTTTCCCATATGCTCCTCTTTTTCTCTTATAGACCCACTTACAGCCAATGAGTTTTACCCCTTTAGGTTGGTCCACAAGCTTTTAGACTTGATTAGTTCTCATGGACGTCATCTCCATGTTCATAGCTTTTGTCTAGAGTTTTGTATCAACATCCTCTATGGCCATTTTGTAAGTGTAAGGATCTCTGTCATGTTCAAATGGTTTTGTCAAGTAAGCTTCACCATTGAACATATATCTCTCGAGTTAATGCCCAATACTCCCACTATGTAGAACCTCTATAGTTTGTTGTTCAACTGGTTTTTCTACATTGATTAGATTGGTTTCTATTGGAACCGTTCGAATGATCGCATGACTCGCCATCTACTCGAGTAGCACTCTACTACAAGACTTGAAGTTGTTCATGTAACTTTTCTTAAGGAAAATTACATTTGTTGAAATCATGACTTTATCTTTTTGGTTATAGAAATAACCATCTTTTTCCCCTCTTGGATATCCCACAAGCACATAAACCTCCAAATGTGCTTCAAACTTATTTGCTTTCTTATCTAAGACATGAGTAGAACATCTCCATATACAAATATAGTTTAAAGATATCTTTTTACCCATCTACAACTCATGAGGAATTTTAAAAACCTATTTTGAAGGTACATTGTTCAAAAGACAACATGTGGTTTGTAGGGCATATCCCCAAAATGACAATGACAATGTCAAATAGCTCATCATGACCTTTACCTAAAACGCCCGCTGTTTTTATTTTATGGATGCTTACATGAATTTGACATTAGAATGTGATATTTAAGTGCTATTATTATTTATGTCAAGTAAATTAATTTTTTTGTTTAGTAATGTCATAGGTGATGGCCACGAGGGATTGATTTGCTTAGGTTGTTCATGTCAAAAATGATGATAAGCATAAAGAATTTATTGATCTTTTAAGAATTCCAACTTGCTCTAAATTTATAATCTTTATAATGCTTTAGAGTTATGCATGCCCTAGAGTTATATTTTTGATGATGACATGAATTTTGTTGCATATTTTCTTATTTTTACAACATTTATGATGTCATGATAATTACATGCTTTGCATTTTTTTATTATGGTGTTAAGAAACTAAATAATATAAAGTGTCCAAAAGAATAATGTGTAAACTAATATTTTTTTTGGGGTTATAGGAGCAAATATTATTAATGTATATAAATAATAATGTATTATAATTAAATTACATTATATTATATTATGCTAAAAATTAAACGTGTACGTAGAATACGTATAATATATATATATCAAGGCTGGCAAAATCATGTCGCATGTCATGTTCATGTCAGTACGATTACAGCACGACATAATTAGGCTGAACACGAACACGTCTCAATTAATAAATGTACCAAAAATGCAAACACGAATATGACCCACCTATAACATGTGTAACATGGCACGATACGATTAACACAATTACTAAATGGGCCATGTAGTGTCAACATAATAACAACACTATATAGCACATTTATGAACCAATTAACTAAAAATTTAAAAAACCATTAAAAAAATTAATAAAAACACAATATCTAATTAATACTAACTAACACAATTAAAAAAACTTACTATATAATTTTTTTACTATACAATTTGCCATATAATAATATTTAATTATTAAATGTTTTGAACTATATTTTTCCCCCAATCTTTTTGTTAGCCGAGATTAGAGAAAAATTATTTTAATGCCATAAACAACTTCATCAACATTGCATGAGAAGGAAAGAAAGTGATAGTGTTTATATAGAGAACTTAAGAGAAAGACTCTCGTTTCCTTTCGATGTGGGACTTTTAAAAGCTGAAAGTTTCAAAAGCATAAAACCATAACAAAAAAATTAAAGCCATCATTTGACATCAAACATTCATTCAGCATGGTGGTGGGCTGGTAGCAAGTGTAATGATGCATACCTCATGTGCAAGGTTCAAATCCTTGCACCTCCAAAATCATAAAATTTTTCTATTTTAAGTTTAAATGTGCTATAAACGGGCGGGTTGTGTTGTGTCATATTGACACATTTACTGCATGTTTAATTTAATATGTTAAAGCATGTTAAACATGCTAGCGTGAATCCAACACGTTTATTTTCGTGTTATTCATGTTAACCCATTTATGATCCAATTAATATACGTGCGGTCTAAACCTGTTTATCTCATGTCGTTTTCATATCGTGTTATTGTGCCGTGTCCAAAATTGTTGTCTCTATTTTATATATATGTAATGTAAGGTAAACGAAAAACAAAAGGAAAAAAAAAGAAAAAAAAAAAAGAAAACCTAATTAGATTAGGATTATATTTATTTAAAAAAGAGGGAAATCTAATTATGTTTGGATTATACTCATTTTAAAAAAAAAGGGAAAACCTAATTAAATTAAGATTAGGGTACATTCATCTAATCTCTTCTCTCTCATACACCTATAAACATATCTTTAAGCCACCAAAGTCTTCATTCTATAAATTCCAACCAAAGAAAATTTATTGCATCACCTTTTCTCAAAAATCTCTCCAAGAAAGCCTCCATCGTTCCTCTAATCCTCAAAGCCGACAATTCATTACTCTTATTTTCTTTCAAGCCAAAGTAGAAGGAATTTGTTTTAGAGATTTTGTGTGCAAGTCTTCGCATTTGTGAAGAAAACATAAGAATTTAAGGTATGGTTTAAAGATTTTCGTGGTTTTGAATTTTTATAATTGGCATATATTGTTTTGTGATAAACTTTGTTAGAAAATTGGTTTTTTACATTGTGAATGTGTATGCATGTATGTTTATATAAAAAAATAAATTATTTTGTTTATTAATTTGATTATAACATTATTATCGAAAGTATTTATGTTCATATGATATCATGAAATTTCATTAAAATATGATATCATGAAAGTATTTATTGGAGTGTGATATGAGAATTTTACTGTTTTCAGCTAGTCAATAAGGTTTCTAGTAATTTTTAACATCAAATGATTTTATTTTGTTTCGATTTTCGGATATGATATGTATATATATGTTAGGAATGTTTGAGATTTTTTATAAATTTATGTTCAAAGTACTTTTAGGGTTTTGAGCTTTCAATCAAACACTAGTCACAAAATTTTATTTGCTGGTAGATTTGTATTTGTATTATGTAGAGTCTCTTTTATGATACAAAAATCATCTTTTGATTCTATAAAAAATTATAAGCCATTATTGAAATGTTAAATAAATGTCTGTTAATTTTTAGCTTCATATCCTTATTAATTTTAAAGATAAAATTCATTAATTACAAAGTACTTAGTGTTTATAAATATCTGCCTAATATGCTCTATGTAATTCATGAGATGATAAATCTTAACTTTAAATACGTTTTGTGTGATTTATTATTTTTTTAACTTATACTTATATGTTAAGCATGTCACATAAAAATTTCAGAAGCATATCCTTTGTATTTGATTTTATAAAAATATTTGAATAAAACATGTTTGTTATTTAGCATGCTTGGTGTTAATATTAACTCTAAATTCAAACATGTGTTTTGAATTATTTTAGAATTATTTGAAGCTAAATTTTGGATGTGTTATAATTTTATGTGTCTATTGTGTGTACTAACTTTTATAAATTTTTTTTTGTGGCATAAATAATTTAATACATAATTTTTAATTAGGACTACTCATTGCCCAGGTTTTGCTAGTAGATTTTGTAGTACTGATTATATGATTTATTCTAATCACTAAATGAAATTTTATGGCTAAAGAAAAATCTAGGCATTTTATATATGTGTTAGCTTTATTCCTACAAATTTTCATACTCTAGTTGAATGCAAATCGAATGATATAAGGTCATAAGTCCTTGAAGGTTAGTCAGTTTTTATGATTGGCAGATTTACTTGAATATTTTGAAAATTAAAAAAAGTATTTTGGATTAATATTTTCATGAGAAGAAAATTTAAGTAATGTTTTTATATGTCAACTATATTGTGGAATAATTTTTATACTTTATTCATGCTTATAAGTTAAGATTAATTTCTCTAAGCGATTAAAGATCAAGTTTTATGCCTTTATGTTTCTTGACTTTAAGCACATGTTTGTGACTCAAAGATGCTTTGTTTCATTAAGAAAGATATATAATGATGATGTAATATAGTATTAAATGATATCATAGAGTTGAATATTAATTTCATGTATTATATGAATGTTTGACATGAACACTCCAAAAGACGAGTACATCGAAAACTGCGGTAACATCACCCAATTTAAGGTTAAGTAAGAAAACAAGTCAAGTAAGTACATTTTTACCTACAACGTAATAAAAGTTTACAAAAAAGTTTTGAGAATATGTTTTACGATAATTTTAAGTTCGTTTTTATATACTATCTTCTCATGAAACTCTTATCGCAACAAAAAGGTTTAACAGAAGTTTAAAGCTTATATATATTACATGTATCACTTAATTAAGTGTTGCACACCCTCTGTTTATGTTTATGATGTCCTGTAAGGTTTGGACTTGTCATGTTTGGTTTAGGACTAGCTACCCCACTCCTCTCATGATGACATGCCTATGATGTTAATGGTGCAATGCTTAGGCCCTTAAAGATAAAATGAATGATGTTTTAATATAGAAGTCTGAATAAAAAGATATGTTCTATATAAACCTGTGTTTCGTGCACTACTATGATAATGATTACGATGTTATGTAATGATTTTCTATATAAACCTGTGTTTCATGCACTACTAATCTTATGCTTACTTAGTTCGTAACATGTTGTAGATAAGGATAAGATGCAGGTTGACTAGGATGAAGGACAAGAACGGGCGTGTGTGCAAGGAGTGTTGGATTGGAAATGGATTCATATCATGAAAGGAATTTATACTCAAATAAAATATAATATATCATGTTTCGTATCTTTATTTGTTTGAGTCTCATTTTTATTTGCATTGCAACAAATTTTTGATTATACGACCTTTATTTAATGACTGTTTCTGAAAAACCGTTGTGGTAAGGAGGAAAAAGTGCAGCGAGTTATACCCGCAAAGACGAAAACCGTCATGGAATAGGGGTGCAGCTACCACGACTATTTTATTAAAAGACTGTCGTGGAATTAACTAGCTACCACAACGGTTGTTTAAAAATCTGTCATGGTAGCTTTCTAATCACACGATGGTTTTTTAATAAAACCATCGTGGAATAGAAAAGATACCACGATGGTTTTTTAAAAAACCACCATGGTAGCTAAACCCCTATTCCACGATGGTTTTTAATATAACCGTCGTGGTAGCTTACTTAAAACCCCCTTTTCCCACCTCGATATTCAGACACAATTTAGAAACTCACTTCTCAAATACAAACACAGACTTGTCCGAATTAGCTGCCGCCATCCCTCTCCACCTTCATACTCCTTAATCTCGGCTAAAATTGTAAGTTTTTGTTAGAAATTGATAAATTGTTGTTGATTGTACTGTTGCATAATTAATCCAAAATTGATAAATAGTTGTTGAAATTGTTGTTTATTCCATGAAAGTTGTATTGTGGATCATAGGTATGATTTATTTGTTTTATAATGAGTATGTGTAACTTGTTATATGATGGGTGATGTTTTTGTTTTACGATTAATTAATATATATAAGTGGGTATATATATAAACTGTGAATTTAATTTTAATTGAATATTTGCAATATATATTTTTTTGATTTAGGAATTGCAAAATGGATAGGAAATGAATGTGGGATTTTCGATTGTCGACAGAGTACGTGAACGATGTAGAAGAGTTCTTGGATTTTGCAAAAAGTCATGCCAATGGTGATAAAATTCGATGTCCTTATGTTCAATGCAGAAACCATAGATTGCATCCAATTCCAATTGTTAGAGGAAATTTATTTCGAAATGGAATTATAAGTAGTTATCATACGTGGCATTTTCATGGCGAGTCTAATTTCAATCCAACTTTACTAAGTAAAGCAAAGGAAGCTATTGTGGAGGATAATATGGATGATCAAGATAATATGGTTGATATGGTCAATGACTTAGAAGAACACTTTGTGCATTGTCTGGATTTATTTGAGACAATGATGAATGATGTTGTGGGAGAATGGAGTTGAAGTTAGAGATGCTTACCGAAAAGAGACGTTCACACTTTGTGCAATGTTGATATGGACAATTAATGACTTCCCTGCATATGACAATTATCTGGTTATGTGGGGAAGAGTTCTATTGGTTGTCCTATTTGCATGATAGAAACATCTCAGAAACGGTTGAAGAATGGTAAAAAAACTGTTTTTCTTGGTCATAGAAGATGGTTGCCAAGAGATCATCGCTACCACAAACAAAAGAAAGCCTTTGATGAAAACAACGAAGAAAGAGACCCTCCTCGCCCTTTAACAAGAGAACAAATATTTGAAATGATAAAAGATATAAGAGTCATATTTGGTAAAAGAAACCAAGGTAAGGACAAGCTGCCAATTGATGGACAATGGAAAAAAAGATCAATCTTCTTTGATCTTCCATACTAGAAGACACTTTTTGTTCGTCATTGCTTGGATACTATGCATATTGAGAAAAGTGTTTGTGAATCCATAGTCGGCACATGGCTTGACATTCCAGGCAAGACTAAGGATGGTGAAAAAGCTCAGTTGGATCTCATGGAAATAGAGATTAGGCCTAATTTGTTTCTCAAGAAAAGAGGGAACCACACTTACTTACCTTCGACAAAGCACACATTATCTAGAGTAGAAAAGAGAAAGCTTTGTGAATAGCTTGCTTCATTAAAAGTGCCAGACGGGTATTTTTCAAATTTCAAAAAGTTGGTATTGGTGAAGGATTTGAAACTTATTGGCATGAAAACACACAATTGTCATGTTTTGATGAAACAATTACTACCACTTGCTTTGCAAGGAATTCTAACAAAGGATGTGAGATTTACAATTTACAAGTTGTGCTCGTTCTTCAATTCAATATGCTCAAAGGTAATTGATCCATTTGTGCTAGATTCACTGCAATCAAAGTTGGTGCAAACCTTATGCATGCTTAAGAAGTATTTTCCACTGGCATTTTTTGACATCATAATTCATTTAATGGTGCACTTAGTACGTGAAGTTAAGTTATGCGGACCAGTGTATTTGAGATGGATGTACCCATTTGAAAGATATATGAAGGTTTTGAAGGGCTATGTGAAGAATCGAAATAGGCCAGAGGGATGTATTGTAGAAAGTTACATAGCTGAGGAATTGGTTGAATTTTGCTCCGAGTAACTATCTAATGCAGACAAAATTGGGGTGCCAAAGACTATAAACATTGAGGCTAGGGGACTATCTACTGGTAATCTTTCATCAGTAAATCGAGAGGAGTGGGAGCAAGCTTGACTTTATGTCTTGCATAATGCTAATGAAGTGGAGCCATTCATTGAGGTGCACATGAACGAATTAAAAAAAGCATACCCAAAAGGAGCAAGAAATGAGAAGTGGTTGCAAGATGAACATGACTGGACCTTTTGTTTATGGATTAGAGGACACATCTATGGCAAGTGCTCCACACACAAGATGGAGGCATGTCATAGGAGTTAAAGAACCTAGCTAGAGGACCGTCGTCAGTAGTTACAAGGTTTACGTCATATTCTATAAATGGTTACACTTTCTACGCTGGCGAAAGAGATGAGAAGCATTCGGTGCAAAATAGCGGTGTGACTCTCCATGCTAAGGCTATGCATATTACCTCCGCCAAGGACAAGAATTCGGTATATGGGACCACGAACTACTTTGGTTTCATTGAAGATATTGGGGAGCTTGATTATGGGGGATTACGCATAGCACTTTTTGAGTGCAAGTGTGCCGACAATAACTATGCTAAGAACGTTGATGACGGCATCACGATGGTTGACTTTAGAAGATTGGGATATAGGAATGATCCCTTCATTATCGCATCATAAGCAATCCAAGTTTTTTATACTACAGATCCCCAAGACATGGAGTTGTCTCTAATCGTCTCGACAAAGCCAAGAATAGTTATCGACGGTGAAGAAGTTGCTGAGGATTGCACATACATCCCTTCATTCACAAAGGGATTGCCACCAGTTGAAGAGATAGATAATTTTGAAGACGATGTTTGGCACTTCCTTTGTGAAGATGGGGAATGGATATGTATTAAGGAACCTATGAAAAAAAAAAGAGCATCTATAACCAATTTATGTTAATTTATTTTAACATTTTTCTTTAATTATTTTCTTTCATTTTTCATATTCTTTTAAGGGTTTTGTATATCTATCTATAGTTATATTTGTGGTGAAAACAACGAAAGAGTTTACATTCTAGGCCATTGGATGCTTAACACACGGGCTGGACACCCTTGACAGCAAAGAAAATCATGTCTAAGATATTTTATATATTTTTTTATGACAGTTTTTGCAAAAAACATCATAGAATGTTGAGTTGGAATGCAAAAACTGTCATGGAATGCAAGGTTTTCATGACAATTTTTGCAAAAACTGTCCTGGAATGTATAGGTTTCCAAGATGGTTTTTTCAAAAACCGTCATAGAAACCTCTGGGCATTGCATGACGGTTCTCTCAAAAACCATCGTGGAAGCATAATTTTCCCCTTTAAATTTTTGAAATTCATGCCCACCCCCTATTTTGAGTGCATGCTGTCTCTCTCCAAAATTCCTTTCAAAATTCGTCTCTCTAAAATCCTCTCTCTCTCTAAAATTTGTTGCCTCTCTCTGTCGCCTTCACCTCCACCGTCGTCGCCTCTACCGCCATCTCCTACTCGCCACTGCTAAGCTCCCCCTCCCTCTCTCTCTCCCCTTGCCCTCGCCCACCCCCCCCCAAAACTACCCCCCTACATGCCCCCTTTGCCTCACCCACCCACGGCCCCCCTCGCCCCTCGCCCCTCGCCTCAGCCCCCCCCACCCACCCTTTCCTTCTCTCTCTCCCTTTGCCCTCGCCCCCTTCCTCTCTCTCTCTCCTCTTCCCCCACCCTTTCTCTCTCCCCTCACCCTCACCCACACCCCCACTGTGACCCCCCCTCACCTTGCCCCTCGCCCCAGTGCCCCCTCTACCCGCCCCCTCCTTCTCTCTGTCCTTTTACCCCTCCCTTTCTCTCTCCCCTAGCACTAGTCCCCCCTCCCCCCTCCCCCATAGCGACCCCACCCCACCTGGCCCCTCGCCCCTACCCTCGGCCCTCGGCCCTCGACCCTCGACCCTCACCCCTCGCCCCTCGCCCCTCACTCCAGCCATAACCCCCCCACCCGCCCCCTCACCCTTCACCCCAGCCCCAACCCCCCCTGCACCCTCACCCCACCCACCCCCCCTCGGAGACTATGAAATTGAAATTGAAATTGAAATTGTAAATTTATGAATATGTGTAATGTGTGAAATTATGTAATTGAAATTGTAAATTTGTGAATATGTGTAATATGTGAAATTATATGAATATGTGAATATGTGTAGTTGAAATTCTAAACTTGTGAATATGTGAAGATTTGAATATGTGAAATTATGTCAAGATATGAAATTGGGAACTTGAAATTGTAAACTTGTGAATATTCCAACATGTGAATTTGTGAAATTATGTGAATATATGAATATGTGTAATTTGTGAAATTGCGTAATTGAAATTTTAAATTTGTAAATATGTGTAATATGTGAAGTTATGTAAATATGTGTAATATGTGCAATTACGTGAATAAGTATAATTTGTGAAATTATGTATGAAATTGAAATTGTAAATTTGTGAATATGTGTAATATGTGAAATTGTGTAATTGAAAATGTATGAAGATGAATATGTGAAGATCTACGTGAATATGTGTAATATATGATTTAATATTACTGGATATGTGTTAGTTTTTGCATACTTTGCTATGTACAATGTCTCGCGAGATCGATAGTGACCAGTACGAGGACAAGTACGAAGACTACACTCCATCTTTATTGCAATATAGCAAGGGAAACCAACGCAGTAAGCCATGAAGGCTAACCAAATTTGATCTTAAAGTAGACTTTGAGTGAAGGGCTACATTGATGAAAAAAATTCATCGGATGAGAAAGGAAGGTTTAAGAATTGAAGTGACTTTTGATTCAAAAGGAGAACCGAAAGGCGCACCTGCCCATGAATTAAGCAGTTGGATCAGAGTCCTTAGTCGAAAGCATGTTATGATATGGACAAAAGATTAGAGGTCTAAGGATTTAGATAAAGTAAAAGATGTGATTTGGAGAGGGATATGTGAAGCTTTCACAGTCAAGGATTGTTATAGGAAAAGGGCTTTGAAGGTTTGTGGCAAATTAGCAAAGGGGTTCAGATCCGACCTTTACTTTACCTTCGTACAACCATACCTTTCCATGCCAGAGGAGGATGAAAATGTATATAAACGGCCTCCTATGGTAGTACACTACTACCCCTCTATAAACGATGATGATTGAGAAGCTTTTGTAAGGTATCGCGTTCCATCGAATTCCAATTGCTATCATCAAATGCAAGAAAAATAAGAGCAGAAACTGAATACTGCTCTATGGTTGGCCGAGTTAGATATAAAGAGCTCAAGCAATCCTTGGTACGTTAATATTTTACTCGTATTACATATATCAATTATTCTATCATTACTATGTTACTAATATAGCATAACACAGTTTACTAAGAGGGGTGTGCTACCAACATGGGAGGAGTTGTGGGTAAAACCACGTCAAGTTCCTGATGGCTAGTTTAAAAATCCCAAAGTAGCAGAAATTGGGAACTTGATTGTAAGTTTATTGAACACGAACCATTAATTTGTAATTTAATACCATATGAAGGATGATTTGAATAACATGGTTGTGTTGTTGTTTTACAGGATAAATACATGATGCAACAAAGTCAAGGGAGCTTCCAATCGATCAGTAACGATGACATTTTGACGAGGGCACTAGGGAAACCGAAACATTTAGGATGTGTTCACGGTCAATCAAAATATGTGAAGCAGTCTCAATACTTCGACCTCCAATCAGGTACTTTGAAATTTAATTCCCAAATGTCAAAGATGCAGATGGAGACTGCAAAACTATGAGGTCTTGTGACCGAGCTCATTTCCCAAGGGCGTGCCAAGTCGATGGATGATAGCTTCTCATAATGCAACAGCTTCAAAGCTAGTTGTAACCCTCCCAATAATGCAGCAGAAGCTCGAGAAGCTCTCGAAGTCCAATTGTCACCTCCTCCTCAAGAGCCCGAACAACGTAAGCTCTTTGTTAAAGATAGAATTAATGGTGGGTGTGTGTTTGTTACACTTGGAAAGGTGTGGATGGAGAGTCTTCCAACTGATGCAGTTCATAGATGACTATTAGGGGAAGAAAATGTGCGCGTTAGCACCACTACCATCAGAGTTAGAACAACTAAATTGCCTATTCCAACACTTAAAGCAACAACTATGGGTGAAGTAGCTGGAAGCTTCATCGCATGGCCGAAGAGGTTAGTTGAAGTCATTGCATTAACGAAGACTAGTCAAGCTCCTAGCCATGTTCCATAAGATCTAAGCCAAAAAAATGCCAAGAAAAGAAAAGCCCTACAAAAGCAAGACAATCACAACCTGAGGTAGAACAAGAACAAGAACAACTCGTTGCTAATGAGCAACTGCCTGCATTTAACTTCGCTTCAGTAGCTCAAGAATTTATGCAGTTGGCTCTATACGCACATTCTTTCATGCGCAATGGGTCTATGATTTAGTGCCCGATACTGGTAAATGTCATTGGTAATGAATTGCCTATCTATGTAGGGTATAAAGACGTTTACTACTTCATCAACTTTGATAAAATTGGGGTGAACTATATCTTGTTATACCTCAGGTAATAACTCCATCCTTATTTCATATTTTTAAAATATAGGTAGAGTTGTACGGTGCTTTCAAATAATTGACTGTATTGTTTTTTATCGTAGTTTTTTGGAGGAATATTGTGAACTTCAAGGCTTGGCAAAAATTTTGACTTCATATCTTCGGCGATTGTTTCAAGTGCTATAAAAGAACTACAGAGTGATCATAGAGAGCACGCCATATCACTCCTCCACCTATTAGCTCAAGCACCAAGGGGGAAATTATTGTTTCTGCTATACAATGTTGCAGAACATTAGATGTTGGCACTTATTTCGCCATAGGAGGACCAAATATATTGGTTTGACCCCTTTGGACACTCGTCATGTGAGGATTTCATATCAGTCACAAGATTGTAAGTATTAATGTTCTCTTATAAAATTAACTATTTTTAGTCCCACATAATTGTATCGTCTATTAATTCATTCAAACATGACACATTGTTAGGGCGCTTAACGATTGAAAGCTTCAAGTGGGAAGTGGTGTCACAAACTAATCGAATTGAATGCTATATTTCAAACATAAGTGTCCAAGACAACAAGAAATGTAGAATGTGGTTTTTTTTTATTCTACGTTTCATGCAGGATATAATTACAAGTGGTATACAAGCCTTAGAAAAAAAAAGATTTTTATATACGTATGGATATACATGAAGTTAGATTAGAGTGGGTACAATATGTAAATAGGTATGTGATCTTTAGATAGATATATGGAGATAGTAGATAAACATTTGCTCAAAATAGCTCAAATGTAAATGATCTTGCAAATACCTTGTAATTTTAATATACACTATTTTTTGTATGCAATTAGGGCCTTGATGTAATGGATAACACACAAGATTGGCTATCCCGTGGGTAATCAAAAAATTTTGGGGATTTTTTTTTATGATGATTCTAATTTTTCACTATGGTTTTTCAAAAGACTATTGTGGAATATAGACTTCTAAACTGTTTGTTAAAAAACCGTCGTGGAAGGCTAACATTCTACAATAGTGTTTTGAAAAACCATCATGGAATCTTAATTATTCCATGACGGTTTTTCAAAAAACCATCATGGAATGTTAGCCTTCCACGATGGTTTTTCAAAAAACTGTCGTGGTAAATAATTACCAACATCACCCTTTTTGTGCCATTTTTTCTATTACACAATGGTAAAAAACCATCATGAAAACTCTATTTTGTAACACGACTGAAGTTTTCGCGATGGTTTTTTAACTATCATGAAATTTTTCTACGACGGTTAAAAATCATCATGGAATCATTAGTTTGTAGTAGTGTTATGATATGTTCTTTTAAACTTATGTTTTGATTATTATAATTTGTATCTTAGATTTTAGTTTCTTAGGTTATTTATTAAAGAATATGATATATAGTTTATTTCTTTGTATTTATTCTTAGTTAGTTTTTCGATTAGAAGCCAAGAGTGCATGTATTATATGTGTATGAGTTTGTATTTTTTAAATATTTGTTTTTGTAATCTAAGTTTTCTATAAGTGGTTGGTTAACCGAATACCTTGGGTGTTCTGTTAGGCTAGCCAAGGAGGAAAAGTTAAATGCAATAAGTAATTTTTTTTTTAAAGGGATGTATTTTATGGGATATTTCTCTAAGTGTTGTTGATTCTTTCAAACTTTTTATAGGTAATTATTAAGTTTAACAACAAAGGCAACATTCTCTATGGTGCCCGTAAGGGGGCATTACATTATCATATCTAACAAGGTCATGTTTCTTCCCTTAGTCTCACCATTATGTTACAGAGTTTCAGGCACAGTCAAATGGGATAAAATTTTATTTCTCTACTAAGTGTACTATGAACTTGTTGGAAAGGTATTCTCCACCTCGATTGGTCAAGTGTCTTTATGGGTTTACTTAATTGCTTTTCTACTACTGTTGGAAACTCTTTAAACTTGTCAAAAGTTTCAATCTTATGATGTATAAGGTAAACGTACCCATATCTCAACTAGTTGTCAATAAAAGTGATGAAATACTTGTATCCTCCTCATGCCTTGATGTTCATGGGACCACAAACATCACTATGCATAAGTTCTAGAACCCCTTCAGATCGATTGCCCTTAGACCCGAATGGTCTTTTGGTCATTTTTTCCCTCCAAAAAAATTCACACTGTGGTACAGATTTCACCTCTAAATAGTTTATATTCCATCCCTTACCAATCTTTGAATCATATTTAGGCTAATATGACTTAATCGCAAGTGCCAAAGACAAGTCTTATTAAAGTGAGAAGTTTTAAGCCTTTTAGAATTATTATTAATCTCCATGTTCAGTAATAAGTCCATCTTAGGTTTGATAAAATATAGGTTATATATCCATTTACAACAAATAAAAGATTTGTTTTTATTAACAAAATTGAATAAGAAATCTTAAATAATCATGCAACATATATTAAATTCATTTTTAAGATTAGGAACATAAAAAAAAATTTTCAAAACTAAACTCCTATAACTATCAAAATAAAGATGGATGTCTCCTATTTCTTCTACCAACACTAAGGTCCCATTGCCCATCTACAATGTAAAGAGCTCATTCAATAGACTTCTCATTTCTTTGAACCTCTATGGAGAATCACAAATATGGTTGGTAGATCTAGAATCTACGAAACAAGTGTCACTTGATTATTCAACTAAACACGCTTCAATAATTAGAAGTTCACACTTACCTCCTTTAGCTAGAAAGTCCTTATAATTCTTCTTCACACGCCTGACCTTCCAACAAAAGAAGCACTTGAACTTCTTTGGGTTCCTCTTCTTCTTCTTCTTCTTGCCCTAAATTATTGGAATAGAAGATTTCTTGCTCTTGGCCTTTTGCTTCTCCTAGAGTTGGAATTTGAACTAGATGCAACCGCAATGTATGTCGTTCCACTAGCTGGTGTGTCTTTGATCAAGTTTTCAAACTCTTGTAACCACTTTATCAGCTCAGTTAAGGTTACATCCTATCTATTGTTCAAATTGTATAAGGCTCTAAACGAGATGAACTCCTTAGAAAGAGTCTCAAAAACTATAGTTATTTGTGACTCAGCATCGATGTCAGCTCTATGGGTTTGAGCCTCAACAAGGTAACCCATGACCAATATGATATGCTCCTTAACAGATGTCCCCAGTTTTTGTCTATAGTTAAAAAGCTTCCAAAGAGCCCTTTGACACTTTGTTAAGGCTTAGCCTCCAAACATGTCCGCAAGATTATTCATGATCTGCTAAGTAATTTCATGATCTTTATGTTGAGCCTGTGGTACATTTTTCATATTAGTGATAATGTGGCAGCAAGCTTGATCATTACCACCTTTCTAGCGAACATATGCTTAGATTTTCTCATTACTGGATTCGCCAGTAGGCACGAGAGGACAGGGTGTGATTAGAATAAATATCAGTTTCTTAAAGAAGAGGACAGTATTCAGGTTCCTTTTTTAATCATTATAATTCTTTTTGTTTAGTGTATTTTTATCAAGTATAAAAAATAATGTGTATTTAGACATTTTGATTTATATAAACAAACATGCAATAACATTTTAGTAAGATAGCACAAACATATAGACAAGCATATAATGTGTTTATGTGTCAAAACCTTGAAAAATCATAGCCTTAGAATGATAATTCCTAACTCATAAATCAACATGTTGTGTAGGTTGGTGACTTGTCAGATTCAATTAGAAATGTGGATCCCATCTAATTATTATATACCATCTAAAACTTGCCTTGGTCTAGTATATACTAATAATCATTTTCTTTAGCCATTAATTCTATTACAAAGTTCTTAAGGGAGGTTAATAATAAAATTAATCCTGAGTGTTTAACCATCGTTTCAACTACTTGATCCATGGTTTATAATCAACCTAGCGGTGAATAATGATAAAACATGCTCAAGCAAATTATCCGCTTAGAAATCCAACCTTGTATATGATATATCCCTTCCTAGGGGTCGAAACCATCATGTGTTACCTATAGACCAACGATGGAGGCCTTAGGTCCTCTCTTCAAAAAACTTCTCGTACTCAATATTTAAAAAATAAGGTTTTATGTTAAACAATGCATGAACAATTTTTAATGAGCAGCACCCCCTATTCTATCATCTTATCAACATACATTGTAAAATATATTATAAAGCAAATAAGCAACACAATATGCAAAGCTACAAGGAATACGATCAATAACCATAATATTATGGTTCTATCCTAGAGAAAAGAAAATAAAGATTATAAAATTAAATCAAAACATATATCAATTATTCATCTTGTATCTTCTCATTGTATCCTTCTTTATATGGTGTCCTTCTTTAATTTCAATCTCATATAGATCGAAATTTATTTTTTCTGGTTATCATAAAATTCCATGCTTTTCAAAATCGCTCCAAAAATAATAGAAAAACTGCTTTGAAGACAAACTAAAATTAGAACATGGTTTTGCCCAAGACTAGCTTGTTGGACCTTAATGACCAATCAACTGTTTTCATGTTGAACCAATGCCTTTGTCAGCAACCAATAGGCTTGGATAAGATCATCGGCCTATCAATTCATCATTGAACCTATGTTTTCAATTCTTTTTCTTTTAAAACAAAGTTTTGTAGTTTTTAATTTATTTTCAATAATTCAAAAACATGAAAAATTTAAAAACACATAAAAAAATATTATATAGAACCGTAGTTATCTCCATCTTTGAGATCTGTCTTCAACATTTTGATAGAAATTTACAAGAAAAACCTATACTATTTCTGGCTTACAAAATTTTACAAATAAAATAATAAATCTTTGATAGTGATGATAGACCCCAATCTAATTATATGAAAAGTGTAATTGGCAAAAATTAATTAATCAATAATAATTAAAAATAGAAGTTTAATTAACAATTAATAATTAATAACCATTCACCATATAATCTCATGACAACATAAAATGTATAAAGACCCTAGAATGCCAAATCTCTAATAAATCAATTCAAGCATATGAGAGATTAACTGGGTGCTTTTTTAGTTATAAACAGTGTAAAGCTCTCATATGCTACAGTAACAATAAAAAATCGCTACTGTGTAAAGTTCTCACATGCTCAGTAAAAGTGGTTCTAATCAACGGTTCCCACCACCCTTTCAAACCCCCTAAAGATCACATAATTAATATATATAGCATGATCACAAACTCTGTAAAACCATGGCTCTGATATCAATTGTTGAAAAATGAGTACATAGCAGGATTTTTAAATTCAAAATAAATTTTTTTTTCCATAAAATGTGTTAGACATGCTATTATCATAAATCAATAAAACATCTTTGTACCTTAGTGAACTGGTAACCACACTTCTAATAGAAAATTATTTTGCCGAACTACTACACAAGAATCACACCTAGAAGATCTCAATTAATTAGTCTTTATTGCTATTTTCTTTTTCATGACCAGAATGGGAGTAGGCACACTTAGTTCCATTCTCCTCTTGGCAACGTCTCTTTCCAAGCCTAAGAGAAAACGAAGAAATATATTTCTTGATGTTGAATAATAGTTCTATAGGAGTTTTGGAGCTTTTTTCTCTAGAATAATCTCTCCAACTTTCTCTAGTCATCTAAATAATGATAACAACAAGTCTCCAATTTATAGTGGCAGGTAAGGCTTCAATTCTAGTAAGATATGGCTTTAATTTGTAATTAGGTAAAAAATCCACGTCAAAAACACTTGAAAACGTGTAACTATAACTATGCACACATGCCTGCCGATCCTAAAAATTAGCTTGTAGATTGCCTAATATGAGTAACTTAAGTTACACTCACTGGCTAGCAAAACCTTGTCATCGGTTTGCCGGTTTTGTCCAATTTCAAAAAGTTTCTATTTTATTTAATATAAGAATCTTTCATAGAGCTCCAGTTTTAATTCAAATAACCCCATAGAGAAGTTAACTGATTAAACCAGTCATAAACCAATAATCCCATATCAAATAAAATATATTTGTACATTTCAACATGTTTGTTTTGAATTAATTCATAGAATTAATTAAGCCACTAAACTAATAGGAATTATCACAATTTAATCAATCAAATTTAAACCACTATAGTTAACATAAGTTACCAATTTGTAGGAAAACATGCCATATCATTACGATAAAATATGTGTGCTAGTAAAGGGGACTTGATATTCCACTAAAAGCTTAGACCTTCATTCTCAAACTATATAGAAATTATGACTCTAATAAGTCTTTCATCTATGACATATCATCATGTGCAACATTCCCATAGGATATCCATAATCGATTTAAGAATAAATTTTGTTTTACTTTTTTTATTATATTTATCTAATGTTTTGGATACATACTATTCGTAACCAATACAGATATTATAACATTTAGTTACATAAATGTATCCAAATGGTTGAACATTACAGTTTTCCATTATTGGATAATGCCTTTAAGAGAATAACACTAACTCTACAAAAGAGCTATCGATTCCATATCTGTGAATCACGAGTCTACATCATTCATGAGTCATGCCTCCAATGTACCGGCATGTATACCTTCACTTAATTCAGGATGTTACTCTTTGGTACATCAAAAGATACTTGTCAAAAGTACAAACTCATTAATTTATTTCAGGATTAAGATGCAACACATATGATTGTTTAAAGTGAATTGATTTATTCAAAAGGCATTACTAACCAAATCAATTCAAGTTTAATCTCGATCCAATATATTGTCATCAATGACAATAAACCATTGCCAACACTCGTGGAGTCCTACTTTGATAATCAAGACAATTCATCTCCCGTTAGGGATGTGAAGAACATAGCAATCTTAACATAAATAAACCATCCAACTTTATTTCTTTGATTATGGACCTTTTATATTTAGACTAACATCTTTAGATTCATGTCTTCTGTATAATCTGTCCATCATATACATGATCTTAAATGTTTACGTTTACAATCTCAGGCTTTTGTTTGCTTGTCATATACTCAACATATATGAGAATAAAGAGGACAACATTGATATATGACATAAATAATAATTCTTTATTGATTAAATGTCTTAAAAACAAATACCCCATTCAATCCTTAAGGCACCTAGTTTAACAGTGTCTTTATGAAAAGATCAGCTATATAGTCCTCAGATGTGATCTTGCATATTGTTAGTCGCTCATTCTTTATGAAGTCTTTTATCACATCATACTTTTGGTCTATGTGCTTACTAATCTTCCAGTCGATGGAGCTGGTGGCAAAGCTAGTGCCAGAGCTGGTGGTGGGTAGTAGTTGTTGGTATTTTGTCCATTGTTATTTAATTTACATATTCCCATTACTTCTTCCATTACTCTAGTTTTAGGTCAGCAATTGTGTTGTTGGATGGATTGCGAGGCAATTGTGATTTAGCATAATTCGAAGCAGCAGGTTATTGGATGGATTGCGGGGCAACAGAGTTGTAATATGGTACAGATGGTGCTGTTGCTACCGATAGCCGAGCTACTTCCTTAACATTTATGTATTCTAGGATCGACTTAGAAACGCAATCCATGTGATCGGAGGCTTCTTGTCTAGCGAGAATTTAAATAAGCCCTGGTGCAACTTCTTGACACTAATTTGAGTGTGATATCTTCTGAGCATTGTTCTATTAAATACATCCCTTCTTCATGACATACAATTTCTTTTGAGGGGTCTGTTGCAACCATCTTTCCATAAATTGTGTAAACAAAGGTTCTATAGAGATCACACCAATAAGTAATTGTTCTTAACCTTAGATTTTTAAATAGAGATCACACTAGCAAGTAATCATTCTTGACCTTAGATTTCTAAACCATCTCTGAGCTAGTCCACCAAGGGTTGCATCAAAGGCATGATATTTAATCTCATATAGGGCCCTGTGTAAGCTCATATGGGAGGTAAAGAGTTATGCATGATCATCGAGGTCTCACTTGCAATTAAAGAGAGTTATGTTGGGTAGCTTAAGCTTTAGGGGTAAAGGTTCAGCCATAACCTCGTCAATGAATGGATGACTATCAGATTTCTTAAAGTCTAGGGTCTAATATCCTTGCCTTGTTTCCCATTGATTAATGAGTTCAACTAGCCAAAGGTGCCTTTATAAGTTGGCTATTGACCTTTGTGAATCTTAGATTTTGGCATGTCATGCCTGGATTCTGTTCCTTAGATTTCCTACTTGTTTGGCACCTCCCTGCCTATTGTTGACCAAGCCTGAAGGGGCTTGCTATCTTGGTGCCAATAGAGTTAGGGCTTCTCGACCTTGACTGTTTTAGGCTCCTCCTCCCTATGCTACAGCACATCTTCTTTGGGCCCTTCTCTACCTGCTTCCTTGAGAACCTAATACCCAATCTTGTTGTGATAGGATATCTTTCGAATCTCCACTTCCTTCTAGTAAGTCTCCACTATTTCCTTGAGCTAACAAAAGGTTATTATTTGCTGGGTAAGGGAGATTGTTAAGATGATTCTTAACGCGACCAAACTCCTATATCAAGTTTTCATAGTTCTAAGTCAGGATAGTGATTTGGGTTTAAATGACCATGTTTAGGTCCTACTGGACATCGTCTTGAGGTGTAAGTGGGTTTTGTCATGAAGCCAAAGGTATAGATGGTGGAGGATCTTGCCTCGGGGCCTGAGGTGGTGATGGCGGAGCATTGATGTTCCCTTAGTTTTGGTTTTGATGGCTATTAGCATTGTTTTGGTTTTGGTTAGAAACTTCATTGTGTGTTCTCAGCGTTGGATCATAAGAGAGTTTTATTCTTGAAATTATCAAAGAATTCTCTATGACTCTCCTTTTAGAAATTATCGACAGGTAAAACTCTCTAATCTCTTCATCGAGATAATCACTCACAAGCAAAGTAAAATAACAGTAAAAAAAAAATCAATTGCAAGAGCATGAAAATTTATAGTGGTTTGCCTCAATTAAAGGCTATGTCCCCTTTCGGTTTCTCAGATTTGGGGATTTCACTGTGAGAAAATTTTTTTACAAAGCTAACTCTAGGCTTGTGCCAAGAATTTCACTTAGGCTGCTTCTTGGAGTTAGCCCCTATTTATAGTTTTCTACAATTGACCATGCCCTGATCCCTTAAGTAAATTGAGATTTAAATACATGGTTATCTCCTGTCTCATTGACTGGATGACATCTTCATGATCTTTTGTAGAGATTCTCTCTTTAGAGCATTTGAAATTTAGTAGATTTTGATAAGACCGAGTGGTTATCACCATCACAGAGATCTTCTATTTTAAATACAAATGCAGTTTGGCCATTTTACCTTTCTTGGGCTGAGATCCATCTTCAGCCTTTCTGGGCCCAGTAACTAACTTGGGCCATTCTTGATGACCCAACAACATGTATGATAATTTTTATGGATTTTTACATGGCATATTTTATTTAGAATGAAATTTTGATTAAGGACTACTTACTACATAACTTGTGCTAGTAGATTTTATTGTATGATTTTGGGAATTTGTTTTAATTATCAAATGATATATTTATGGATGGTAAAAATTTTGAGGATTATATGTATGTGTTAACTTTGTTCTTGCAAAATTTTTTTTCTTTGCTTATATGTATATTGTAAGGTAAAAATCTGTGAATGCTTGATAACCAATCAAGACTAGTGACTGGCAGATTTGTTATGTCGTTTGGAAAAATTGAAAAGTCTATTTAACTTAATGTTTTCATGAGATAAAAATTTGGATGATGCCTCTATACATATTTATCATGCATATATTCCAAGAATAAATTCTCCAAGTGTTTAAAGGTCAAACTATCTACCTTTTTGATTCTTGACTCTAAGCGCATGCTTGTGGCTTAAAATTGTTTAATTTCACTAAGAATGCTGTTAGATGATTTGTATTAAATGATAACTTGAAAGTGGAAAATAATTTCATGTGTGATTGATATGAACACTCTAATAGGCGAGTACACCAAGAACTACAGCTACTTCACCTAAATAAATGTTAAGTAAGCTAAACATCAACTAAATACATTCTTACCTGCAACATAATAAAAGTTTACTTGATAATATGTTTGAGGATGATTTTAAGTTTGTTCTAAATATCTCTTCTTATAAAACTATTGTTGCAACAAAGAAATTTTAACGAATGTTTTGTAACAAGATTTATTAAAAGCTTATATGTGTGTGTGTATCACATAATCAACTGTTGCACACCCTATGTTTATGTTTGTCTTGATAGGTGGACTGTCTTATATGATGACCTTATTACATTCATTTGGGATTAGCTACCTCACTTCTCTCATAACAGCAAGCCAACGATGTTTATGGTGTAAGGCTAGGGCCTTCAAAGATAAGATAAATCATGTTTAATATGGAAATAAAAAAAAAGATATTTATATAAATAAATGCATGCTAAATAGACTATTATATTCTGTTTATCTTTTCACTCCAAGCTTTATGAAATGTATTATTATGTGTGATAAGAAAGTATACTTACTAGGCTTATGAATATTTTTTTTATATCATGTTGTAGATAAAGGTAAGAGGTAGATTGTCTAGGATGGAGGACCAGTACAAGCATGTATACAAGAAGTGTGGGATTGGAAACATAATCACACAATGAAAGGAATTTAAAACTCAAACAATATTTAATTTATTATGTTTCTCACTTTTGTTTGCTTAAGACTTAGTTTTATTTGTGATGATTTCTTTTAGACTTATGGTTGTTATTAAATACAAATTTTGTGTTTCTAGATGTTTTGAGTTTGTAAACTAGTATGGTTTAAAAATAGTCAGTTAGCTGAATATTTATGGTTTTTTGTCTAGCTAACTGAGAAAGATGAAGTAAATCTGGCAAGTGGTTTATAAAAATGGTTTTTTCTTAGGATAATTGACCTAATGTTATTAATCATTTTAAACTTCTTATCAGTAATTATTAATTTTAACAGTAAAAGAAAAAAGACATGCTCCCTGTGACTTTCATAAGGAACATTATAGGTAACATATCAATAGTATGGAATAAATGTCGCATATCTCAACCCAGCAATTTGACTTCTTGTGCATGGCGCTTCATAGTTACATGAAGAATGGCCTGAGTAATGGCGTCGTTAAGACACAGCAATGAGCTGGTGGCATAGATTTGTTGGAGACTTAGGTCTATGAGAAAGCTAATGGAGAAGGAGCTCACATGCTAGTGACAAACTTATCTTCTGTTAGAATGATCTCCTTGTGTACACATCTCCTATGTGAGAGATCTCTTAGCACGTGACCACTATGGCGGCAACTACTACAAATATCTAGCCAATGGATGTAAGAAAGGAAAAGAGAGAATAAGATTGATTCCTTTTCACAGGGGATGATTGAGGCATGATATTTTTCATAGAGGATGAATAGTTAGTCATAAAAACATTATTTGCGATTGATGAACACATAAAAATGCACATTTTCTAAAGCTATAATCATTTGTTTTGCATTATTATTTGTCGTTAAACTCCTTAATTAAAAGCATTTTTGTATTTAATAGTGTTTTTGTGTCTTACTGTAAAAATATGTTTAATTATAAATTTTTAATATGTTTTTATGTTTTCTAATATTTTCGATAATTTTTAGAATCATTTTCGTATGTAAAATATTAGTTTAGTTTGAAATTAGTCAAAATCATAAAAATAATTAGTAATAATTTTATTTTGAGTCTTAATGTGTTTTAAGTTTGTAAATATATCTTATAATATTTTTAGTAATTTTTAAAAATATTTTTGAGTCATAAAAATTATATCTGTGTTAAACTAAAAGAAGTTGAAATTTTAGAAGTTTGTAATTACTTGTGTGTTTTAAATGTAAAATAAATACTTTTAAAATTTTTGCAAACATTATATTTGTAAATAATTAATTTGTTTTCAATTTTTACCTCTAGATCTGAAATCTAGTGGAAAAGCAGAGCAAAACGACACCAAAATAAGCAAAATCGAGCAACAAATGATCAAGAAATCAATAAAAATTTGAATTTATAAAAGCTGAGACATGTGGCTTCCTTTTAGCCCTTGGATCGCGCCACCAGAGCTCTAGAGCCATTAGATCTAGGATGCATTTTAGCATCACATTCAACCGTCAGACAGCATGGGGCCCATGCACATGTAGGAATCTTAGATGTTACCCAATTCGCTGTGACATTGTACATGGAGCTGGTTTCTTATCTGTTGGATTTGTTTACCAAAACCAATCTAATGGTTGTGAATCTAACCCCATTAGCCCCACCTAGTCCCATCTTCTTCCGTGTTTTGTGGCCATTGGATTGAGCAATTGAAGGGCCTAGATCACACTATTTTGAAGCCTCTAGTTGCTGCAAATCATTGGATAACAAGCCAATATGGGCATACTATTAAAGGGCCATTAGCATAGAAAAAGAGAGAAAAATCAATAAAAAAAAGCTACAAATGACAAATTTGAAGCCGAATTTTCAACAAAAAATTATAATAAATTATAAGAAAAATGTTGTAACAGTAATTTTTGAAAGTCTATAACTACAGAGACCTTTGCCCTGGCTGAGCACCACCCTGATTTCTACTTTGTTTTCTTGCTGAGCCTTAAGCTTAGCAGTCTCCCCTTTTAGGAGGAAATGGTACTAAAGCACTCTTTTAACCCACTAAAAGAAATAAAATAATGCCTAAATTAGTATAAAGAGTCTAGTGAAGCAGAGAGATGATATTATATGTATAATACTCTGGCATGATTCTTAACTCTATATTTGTGTTATACTGCTAATATTTTTATGAAATAAATTATATTTACAAGTTTTTAATAATTATTGTTAGTATTGTTATGTTGCTTGTTTTTTCATAAATTTAGTCATGCTTTGTTTATGTAATTTAATTGTTTTGCATAATTAATATTAAAAATAATAAAATAATGCTTAATTTTATAGAATGTCTTTTACTATAATATGACTTGTTATGTTGTCGATTATAGATATTTCATAACACAAGGTGCTGTCGAAATTAATGTAAAAATTTATTCCATTTAAATATAATAATTTTGATTTGTTATTATCTTTTCCATCTCAAAATTATATTATTTCTAATCATAGTAACGACAGTTATAATTTTTATAGTTAGTGGACTAAATCATTAGTAAGAGATAATTATTTTGTTACTTTTAATGGAAAAACCTTTACTATATTATAGCTTGCTATACGTTGACTTATAAAATTAGTAAATGTGCTTGCAATTAATAAGAAAAGATATAATAAATCAAATGTTTTAGATAATTTATTTAGAATTAAAATTTTATATCGGTTATGAAACATACAAGGGATTCTCAAAGCTTCATTGTTTTAATTTTATGTCCTAAAATCTTATTTAAAATTGTTGAAAAATAATTGTTTTCTTTAAAATTTTGTTAAATCACTCTTGCCTTTTCAACTATTAAATTGTAAATCTTTCAAATTTCATCTTTTTGTGGATACGACAACTTTTTCTATACTACAAATGCCCACATTTAAAGAAGCAATTTGGGTGATACAACAAAAATTTGGCGTTGTTGCCGAGGAGGTGCTATTACTTTGTTAGATTGCTAAATTAAATGGGAAACTAGGTATGAACTCTATACTTATCTTGTAAATATTGTTATTTTAGTTTTTAGTTTAATTATTTAGTTAAATAAGCTACTATTCATGTCACTATTCACACACTATTCACTATTTAATAAAATAAAAAAATCTAAAAAATAAAAAATATTTTGTTTTTAGTTATAGTTTGTATAATATTGTTGTTTGTTTGTTTTAGGTTTAAATTTAGGTCTTGAACTTAGAGATAAAATTTCATAAAATTTTCAATTTGGTTTTTCATAATACTTAATAATAAAGTGTGGTTTTGTGAAAAGTGTTCTTTGAGGAAGTTCTGTTTGGATACTGGAACTGGTTCAAAAGCCTTTCCTATAACTAATTACTTTTATAGATTCTCCTAACACCAGTCATTTTGGGAACATTGTGTTGACTAGGAGGTTGGTTTTAAAGGAGCCTTTACCCTATCAATCTTTTTTAGGAATATTCTTAAAGCATATAATTCTCAAGATTTACAAAATAAATAAGGCAGACGTGCTTTTCATGCACTACTTTATTCTCTCTGAATAAAAAAAAGCTTACCATCTCATGTTTCCTTTATAAATCAAAAAAATATAAAAAATTAAAAAATTAAAAAAAAAAAGAGAAACACTTATGGTTAATGCTTCGACATAGAGACAAATTAGGCCAATTTGCTAAAGCTCCCAACTTAGGAAACCCTATTGAAAGATCGTCAAAATCTTCTCCACATTCTCTAGTTCTTTCAAATTCATTTGTGATGGTGAATCATGATTAGAATCCTCAAAGAATGTTGATGAAAGATTATACGCACCAGACTCACACTTTAACTCCTTCATGCATTGTGTTTCCATCGAATCTTCCACAACAGGATTTAAAGCCAAGCATGATTCAACTTTACAAACCTTTTTCGGATTAGAAAGTAAAAATCTTTATGTTTATATTTGTGAATTTAAGGAAGTTGTCGCCATTATCTATAACTACCTTGACATTGTTGATTCCATTAAATTGAAATTCTTTCCTCTCTCTAAAAGATAAAGCCAAAAGCTAGCTCTATTCTTTAAGACCTCAATTCATTGAATCATAGGATGACATGACATCTGCTTTCTTCCATCCTCTCTCTAAAAGATAAAGCAAAAAGCTAGCTCTATTTTCTAAGACCTCAATCCATTGAATCATAGGATGACATGACATCTGCTTTCTTCCATGAATATTATCCTTATCAAAGGACCAATAGTCTCAAGAAACAAATTCTAACTTTTTCCCACAATAGTTATGAAAATTTCTATGAAGCTTGATAAAGATTTAAAGATTTGTTGAGTCAATGTCCTCACCATGGTTATGAGAATTGGTGCCTTATCATCTTCTTCTATGGAGGACTTACTAGTCATAATCATCAATATCTGGAAGTGATGTGCAATGGAAGATTCTTACACAAGGATCCTCAAGAGGCCAAGGAATTTCTTAATGAATTTGATGAGAAAGTTTATTTGTGGGCTGAATTACATATTTCTTATAGTACTAATAAGTCTCAATCAACTAGAATTCATCAATTGGAGGAAGAGGATAACTACAACCTTAGAGTCAAGTTGAAAATCTTACAAGGGAATTAGAAATCCTCAAAGCAAAGAATGAGAAAGGAAGTTGGACTATAAGCAAAATTGAAAGGAACAAATTCTATGAATGGAAGGATTGAACAACTACAGGATTGTCATGCTTATTAGAAAATGATAGGAGAATATGAGGAATAATATAATGCCTTAGGGACAAATCATAAGCCTTGTGCTCCTTATCTGAGACTTTTAATCTTGATAGAAGAAACAATTTGAATTTTTACAGGAGGAGTTCAAATCAAGTGCAATCATTTAGAAATCAATAGGAAATTCAAGAAGAAATGCAACCAAGAGAATACACTATTTCTCAGCATGATTGACACCTATTAAGTAAATCTCTTGAGGATACATCACAAGCATTCATTGAGGCACAAAGCAAGTCAAATCAAAGGTTTGAAACTGTTTTCACACAACTGCAAAAGACAGTAAGGAATTCAAAAGTCAAATTGTGAGATTAACCAAAATTTCAACCACTCGTGAACATGAAAAATGTTCATCTCAAACTCAAGACACTTCAAAAGTACAAAATATGATACAAACCTCTAACGTTGAAGAGAAAAATAATGAAAAGATAGGTAATGTTGCCATTTGCAATGGCAAATCATTAGAAAATTCATCGACCACTACAGATGTGAGTGGTGAAGAAGTTGCTCCGCAAAGAAAAGAAGAAGAAGTGAATAAGCTTCTTGTTAAAGTTCCTTTCTCCCAAGCTCTTTAATCCACTAAAAAGGTACCAAAAAATTATGAACAAATTTTAGAGCACTTGAAGTAAGATTGGATCGATCTTTGTTACAAATAATCAAACAAGTGTTGGCTTATGGCAAAGTGATGAAAGACTTATGCATTGTGAAAGGGAAGCAGAATGTCACAACAACTGCATTTTTGACTGCGTAATTAAGTGTAGTTCTTAAGCAAATGACACCAATTAAGTACAAAGATCCCGTATGTCCCACAATCATTTGTCACATAGGAACCCATGAAATCACTCAGGCTTTGTCAGACTTAGGAGCGAGCGTTAATCTCATGCCTTATTCAATTTACTTGAAACTAGAACTTGAAGAGATTAAACCAACATCTATGATCTTGCAATTTGTAGAAAGATCCATTAAGAAACCATGAGGGATAGTAGAAAATGTTTTGTTACAAGTTGATGAGGTCTATTATCTTGTGGATTTTCTCATCTATAACACTCAAACTAAGGTGAACATGAAATCAAAAATTCCTATCACCCTCAAAAGACCTTTCTTAGCCATAGCTAATGCTCTCATTAACTATAGAAATTGTCTCATGAAAACCTCTTTTAGAAATATGACTCTTGAAGTGAATATTTTCCGTCTTGGAATGCAATTTCAAAGCAATGATGAGTGTTTTTATACTAAAATCATTGACAAAGCTGCTTAGGAAGAATTTCTAATACGAACTGATGTGCTTGAAGAAATCTTCCAAAGTTCTGATCTTGAAAATCCCAAGACCATTTCTAATATTCCAAAGCATTCACTGGACAAAGGAACAAAGTTTTGGCAACAATGTTTTGAAAGGTTGTTTCCAAAAGGAGAAAAGCCAAAACCTTTCACTGAAAAGATCCCAAAAATTAAGTTAGCCTAACTTCTTGAAGGACTAAAACATGCATTCCTAAGAGTTGATGATTCTTTTCCTATCATCATTTCATCCAAACTCGATGAATCAAAAGTGCGACTATTAATCAACATGTTACGTGATCACAAAATTGCATTAGGTTGGACAATAGTTGATATCAAGTGTATTAGTCCTTTAATTTGCTCCCATCATATTCAATTGGAAGAAGGTGTTAATCTAAGAAAAGACCCTCAAAGAAGGCTAAACCCAACAATGGAAGAAGTTGTGAAGAATAAAGTGTTGAAATTGTTAAATGCGGGCATCATTTACCCCATTGTGGATAGCAGATGGGTCAGTCCAACTCAAGTTGTACCTAAGAAGTCTGATGTAACTAAGACAAATAATGAAAAAGGAGATCTTGTTCACACAAGAGTTGTCACTGGATGGCATATGTTTATTAATTATCGGAAGTTAAATGCCGACACTCATAAAGACCATTTTTCACTCCCATCCATTGATCAAACCTTAAAACATGTGACTGGTCATCCTTTCTATTGCTTTCTCGATGGATATTCTGCATACTATTAGATAGAGATAGCATTGGAAGATCGACAAAAGATCATGTTTACATGTCCTTTCGATATTTATGCTTTTCGGCGTATGCCATTTGGACTTTGTAACACTCTAGGAGCATTTTCAACGACATGTTTGAAAAGATTATGGAAGTTTTCATGGTTGATTTCACTGTGTTTGGTGATTCATTAAATATGTGTCTGCTTAACTTAGAAGCTGTTTTGAAAAGATGTGAGGAAAAAGGCCTCGTATTAAATTAAAAAAATGCGATTTTGTGGTTTCATCTGGCGTAGTTCTTGGACACATTGTCTCTAAAAGATGAATTAAAGTTGATCCAGCTAAGATTAAAGTTATTTCAAATATGGCCACTTCAAAGACTGTTAGAGATGCTCAATCCTTTTTTGGACATGCTGGATTCTACCATAGATTAATTTAGAATTTTTTAGCCATATCAAGACCATTGTGTAATCTCCTGTTGAAAGATGTAATGCTTGAATGGATGAAAGAATGTGAAAGCCTTTCCAAACACTAATATCTAAATTGACCTTTGCACATATCATGCAATCCCCAAATTGGAGTTTACTATTTGACATTATGTATTATGCAAGCAATTATGTTGTAGGAGCCAATTTAGGACAACGAAGGGAAAGAAAACCCTTTATAGTGTACTACATAAATAGAACTTTGAGTAAAGCTTAAATGAGTTACTCAACCATTGAAAATGAATTATTTGCTATAGTATTTACGCTTGACAAGATTTGCTTATATTTGATCGGTTCGCCCATCACTGTTTTCACTGATCATTCAGCCCTTAAATATGTCTTTTCTAAAAAGGATGCTAAGACCTAACTTATCAGGTGGATTCTTCTTCTACAAAAGTTTGATTTGACTATTAAGGACAAGAAAAGAGTTAAGAATATGGTAGCTAACCATTTATCTTGTTTGGAATTCAATGATTTTGTCGATCGCCTACCAATTCATGATGAATTTCCTGATAAACATTTGTTCTCTGTTACAAAGTGATCTTGGTATACTAACATTGTCAATTACTTAGCAATTGTATAAATTCCATTTGCTTAGAGTTTGCAAGACAAAAGAAAGTTTTTGGTTGAGGTGTGCAACTTTTACCAGGTTCAAATACTATCATGATCAAATCATGAGACATTGCATTCCTGAAGATGAAGTGTTTAGTGTCTTGAAATTCTATCATCTGATGCATGTGGTGGTCATTTTTCTACAAAGATACTCTACTGTGGTCTTTATTGGACCACTTTGTTCAAAGACACCTATCACCACTATCGTTCTTGTGAAAATAGTCAAAAGTTAGGTACTTTGTCCCATCACCACCTCTAAACCCAATTATCGCAATAGAAATATTTGATTGCCGGGGAACAGACTTTATGAGACCTTTTCCACCTTTTTTCGGGTGCTTATATATCCTCATTGTTGTGGAGTATGTTTCAAAATGGGTTGAAGCTATAGTATGTCATACCAATGATAACACAACTGTTTGTAGAAAAGCATGTCATTTACTTGTAGAACTTGACATAAAGCTTATTGGCTATTAAAGCTCTCAACTTCGATCTTAGTGTTGTAGGTATTGAACAGAAACTTCAACTCTCTGAACTTGAGGAATCAAGGAATGATGCTTATGACAATGCATAGATTTACAAAGCAAAAAAAAAAGTATTTTATGACAAGCAAATCTTGAGGGAAGATTTTGAGCCAAATCAATGGGTCATCATTAAGAAACCCATATTTATCTTCATCCTAGCAAGTTGAAATCATGATGGACTGGTCCATATATTATGAAACAGGTTTTCCCAAATGGTGTTGTAGAAATCAAAGATCGATCTGATGGAAGGATACTTAGAGCAAATGGTCAAAGATTGAAAATCTGCATAGAATGAGTAACTGAGCCCAAATAAGTCACTCTTATGGCTCTAGCTTACCAATCTTGAGTAGTTTTTTTTCACTTTCACTTGTACATAAATATTTTTGTGCTTTGTTTTCTAGATTATATGTTTCAAAAGCTGAAATTAAAAATGAAAAATAATTCCTTTAAAATGGCCAAGATTAAGGAGGATATGGTCAGTTGTGACTAGTAAGTACTTTGTATTTGTAGCCTCTTGAAACGCATTTTGAAGAATTTAAAGGCAAAAGTGATTTAAATTTTTGAAACAACAAAAATAATAAAGTCTTAGGAATTTGACTTTAAAAGGCCCAGTTTGTTATATACTTTTGTGTTTATTTTAGTTTGTTTTAATTTGGTTTGTTAAGTTTCTTATAGATCATCTCTATAACTATGCTAAATTAGGTAATATTTTTTCTACTTTCACTATCTTTTCATACATTGGGGACAATGTACAGTTTAGGTTTGAGGGAAAGGTTTGTGCAATAATTCTATGCAAAATTGTGCCAATTTTTTTTCTATTTTTGCCCAACTTTTTTTATTTTTTTCTCCAAATTTTTTGTTTTCGCGTGTAATTTTTGTTAGTTTTTGTTAGTTGTGTAAGACATTAAAAAGAAATATTAAAAATATGTTTTGTAAATTAGTTTCTTTGTAATTAATTTGTTATTATTTTGTTTTGATTTATGAGTTTCGTATTAATGTGATATCATTTTTCTATTCTTTGAATTGTCTAACTTTATAGACTCTCAAAACATCGTTTTTATTTAACATTTTTATGTTTCTATTTCTCAAGGTGTTTGTAAGCGATTCTTTTCACACATGCATGCTAATGCTTAATTATGATGGTAAGTCAAGGCTATGAATATTGAAGTTAAGCTATTTTGTGTAAATGAACAATTAAGGGCAATAACATTTTCAAATTTAATTAAATGATAAATCAAGGTTAAATAAAAAATATAAAAATATAGATAAAAAAGAAGAAAACAAATAAAAAGAAGGTGTAAATAAATAAGGTATTTAAAGTATGTAAATTAATAAAATAAAGTTGAATAAAGTTTGGTTTTGTAACCTCTTTAACTTAAGTAAGTAAGTTTTGATAGGTGTTTTAATACCTAGTACCTTAAGTCAACTGGTTTGGGAGTTATTGACCCAAAACTCACTAAGTAGGTTATGGAGAAAGCTTAAGGGAGCCAAAAATTATACTATCCATAGTTATTATAAAACTTATCTCTATTTTATATTTCTGCTCTTTAATTGTTCTAATCAATAATTTGAAATATTACTGCCTACAGGAGTCGTTTAATGCAAGATATCATAACAATTTTCTTCTTAGTTTTTTATGAAACTTCATAATCATTCATTATCACTTGGTTCACTTAGTCTAGCTCGCATAGATTTTGTTAAGTAGCATTAAATTGTTTAAATAATGTTTTGTTAGTTTATCTAGTTAGCTAGTCAAATTATAGTTAAATGGTTTACATTATGTGAATATTTTGTAAATCATTTCAAAATTCTATCATTTTAATTGCTAGGAACTAGAAATAAGCTAGTTGGAGGTATGATGAACGCGTAAAATGTACATTTTTTAAAGCTAAAATCATTTGCTTTGCATTATTATTTGTCGATAAACTCCTTAATTAATAACATTTTCATATTTAACATTGTTTTTGTGTCTTAGTATAAAAATATGTTCAATTATGAGTTTTTAATATGTTTTTATGCTTACTAATATTTTTGATAATTTTTAGAATCATTTTTGTATATAAAATATTAGTTTAGTTTGAAATTAGTCAAAACCGTAAAAATAATTATTGGTAATTTTATTTTGAGTCTTAATGTGTTTTATAGTATGTTTTAAGTTTGTAAATATATCTTATAATATTTTAGTAATTTCTAAAAATATTTTCGAGTCTTAAAAATTATTTTTGTGTCAAGTAGAAAGAGGCTAAAAGTTTAGAAGTTTGTAATTTTTTTTTTTGTGTTTTAATATAAAGTAAATATTTTTAAAATTATTGTAAATCTTATGCTTATAAAATAATTAATTTTTTTCTATTTTCTATCCCTAGATTTGAAATCTGGTGAAAAACGAAGCAAAACGACACCAAAACATGCAAAATCAGACAACGAATGCTCAAGAAATCAATAAAAATTCAAATTTATAAAAGCTAGGACATGTGGCTTTTCAGCCCTTGAAGCACATCGCTAGAGCTCTCGAGCTATCAGTTCTGGGAAGCGTGTTAGCATCACATTCAGTTGCCAGACAACGTAGGGCTTGCACACATGAAGGAATCTGGGATGCTGTCCAATCTACTACAGTCATGCACACATAAAGCTTGTTTCTTATCTATCAAATTTGTTTACCAAGACTGATCCAACTCGCGAATATGATCCCATGAGCCCCACATGGTCCCACCTTCTTCGGTGTTCTGTGACTGTTGGATTGAGCGATTGAAGGGCCTAGAACACACCATTTTAAAGCCTCCAACTACAGCAAAGCACTAGATAACAAGCCAATATTTGTGTAGTAATGAAGGGCCATCAGCATGGAAAAAGAGAAAAAAATTAATAAGAAAAGCTACAAATGACAAAATTGAAGCTGAATTTTCAACAAAGACAGTAAAAAATTATAAAAAATATTGTAATAGTAATTTTTGTAAGTCTATAAATATCGAGGCCTTTGCCTCGGCTAAGCACCCCCTTTCCTTGTTTGTTTTCCTATTGAGCCTTAAGCTAAGGAGTCTCCTCTTTTAGGAGGAGATGCTACTAGAGCACTCCTCCAACCCTATTAAAACTAATAAAATAATGCCTAAATTACTGTAGAAAGTCTAGCGAGGCAAAGAGATGATCTTTTATGTATAGTACTTTGGTATGATTTTTAACTCTATATCAATTTCATAATGTTAATATTTTTTATGGAATAAATTATATTTTCAAGTTTTTAGTAATTATTATTAATATTGTTATGTTGCCTGTTTGTGCATAAATTCTATCATGCTTTGTTTATGTAATTTAATTTTGTTGAATAACTAATATTAATAATAATTAAATAATGCTTAATTTTATAGAATGTCTTTTACTATAATATGACTTGTTATATTGTTGATTTTAAGTATTTTATGAGACTAGGTGTTGCTGGAATTAACGTAAAAATTTATTCCATTAAATATAATAATTTTGATTTGTTATTATCTTTTCTATTTTAAAAATTATATTAATTATAATTATAATGACAACAATTATAATTTTCATAGTCAGTGTGCCAAGTCATTAGTAAGAGATAATTATTTTGCTACTTTTTATAGAAAAAACCCTTACTTTATTATAGCTTGTTATATTATCACTTTAAGTTGACTTATAAAATTAGTAAATATGCTTGCAATTAATAGAAAAACATATAATAAATCAAATGCTTTAGATAATTTACTTAGAGTTAAAATTTCATATCAGTTAGTAAATATACAAGGGATTCTTAAAGTTTTACCGTTTTAATTTTATGTTTTGAAATCTTATTTAAAATTGTTTGTAAATTATTGTTTTCTTTAAAATCTTGTTAAAATCATCCTTGCCTTTTCAGCAATTAAATTTTCAATATTTCGAATTCCCACCTTCTTGTGAATATGACAACCTTTTCTATACTACAAACATCTACATTTAAAGAAATATTTTGGGTGATACATCAGTGACGACACAATTACATTAGCGATGGTAGTCGTTGCAAAAATGTTGTTACAAATGTGTCATCGGTAGCTTCATTGGCTGATGTGGCTTCCATTAAAAGGACTATCATCGCAAATTTTTACTCATATGTTGATGTGGTTTAATTTTTTGCAACGACATTTTTCAAAATGTTGTTGCTAATGTTTTTTTTTTCACTTTTTTGAGATGACTTTATTATATTTATTTCTAATATTTTTTGTATTTAATTTTTAATTTGTTATTTTATTAATATATTTTATTGCATTGTATTTAAATTCAACATTAAATAGAACTAATCAAATTATATTAATAAAAATAAATTAATATTAAAAAGGAAAATGATAATAAAGTGTTTTATTAATAAAATGATAATCAAACATAATGTATAAAATATTAAACAGTATAAATAAATAAAAACAAAATACAATCTAATCTTTTAAATTTGCAGCATCACTGACATCATTATCATTGTCATTAGAAGTGTCTAAACGAGGTAGAGGATCTAGAGGGACATAAGGTTGAGGACAAGTCAGGGGTGAGAATTGGACATTGGGTGGAACTAGGCCAGCAACTCCATCATCTTCTTCTAGTTCTCGTATATTTGGAGGTTTTGCTTGTACGATCTTTGCAAATATTCTTATACGTGTGGGTCAACACATGCCAAAGATGTTTCCTTCATTTAGGAGCTAGAGGATGAAATAATAAATTATAATATTTTTTCATTCTAATTACTTGTCAATTAAAATAATAAATTAATTTTTATTTTATATTTGTTAATTAATTTTATTAGAAATTTATTTCTTTTCTATTCATATATTCATTGATTAGATTTATTTTTTAAAGCAATTCTAAAATAATATTTTTTTTATTATATTACTATTTAATTTTTTTAAATCAAATAATATCGTTTATTGGTTTAGTAACTAATTTATGTCCCTTTTTTAATTTTTTAAATCACATAATATCTTTTATTTTTAAATTAATTAAATCATTAACTTTAAATTTTAAATTTTAAATTTTCCTATCCATATTTTAAATTTTAATTTTGTTATAATTTAATTAAATTATTTCTTTTAATAAATTCAATATTTTACCTATTTCTAATTTCAATTTTTTTATTACTATCATGCATTATATTAACAAAATTCCCAACATAAAAAATAACTTATACATAACTCAATTCACTCAAAAAAAAAAAAAGAAAAGAAAGATACTTAAGCATAACTTAAACATAATAAAAATTATAACAAAAAATTTGACAAAAAAATTCATGAACAAGATCTCTATATCAATGAAATTCGCAACCTAAAACATGTCATCATAATCACTTAAATCAATGAACATAATCAACAAAATCACAAATCAAAATCATAAGCATTATAACAACATAATCACAATCATACCACCATATATCAATAAAATCACAATCCAAATTTTTCAACATAACACAACCACATTACACAAATTTCTTAATATTTTTCAACATTTTTCAAAAATTTTTAAAAAACTCAATACTTACACAATTTAATATCCACTAAACCAAGGGTTGGAAATTCAAGGAATGGCATCAACACGATGGTTGCGACAAGCAGTAGAGACCACAAAAATGGTGGCAGGCGGTGACAACCACGACAGTGGCAGAGGCGGTGGTAGTGGGAAGAAAACTAGAGGAAAGTTTAGTTCTTTTTTTTAACAATTTCAAGGGTTTTTTTGGGATTTTTATTGAGGGTTTTAAGGAATCTTAACTGTCTATAAAGAATGGTTTTTCTGAAAGATTGGGGAAGGATAAAGCTTAGAGAGGATAAGTGAGAATTGAAGAAGAGGAGAGATGAAGTCGAGTAAAATGGGCAAGGAGGTTCTGTAATCACAAGAAACCTAAAATTTCGTCGCAATTTCTAATAAAAAAAAATGCCATTTAAATTCACTACAAGAAATTATTGATTACACGACCATTATTTCACGACCGCTTTCTAAAAGCCGTCGTGGTAAGGTCGAAAATATGCGGCAAGTTAAGCCCGTGAAAACGAAGACTGTTGTGGAATGGGGTAAAGATACCACGACGGTTACTATCGTGGAATACAGAAGATACCATGACAGTTTCTCTGGAAAACTGTCGTGGTATCTTCCACGATAGTTTTTTCAAAAATCGTTGTAGTAGCTTCCTTAAAACCCTTTTCCACCTCGGCATTCAGACATATTTCAGAAACACACTTTACAAATACAAACATAGACCCATCTGAATCAGCCGCCTTCGTCTCTCTCTGCGTCCACACTCCTTAATCTCAGCCCAATTTGTAAGTTTTTTAGTAGAAAGTGAGATATAGTTGTTGATTGTGACGTATAATTAATCCAAAATTGATAAATAGTTGTTGATTTTGTTGTTTATTCCGTGAAGTTTGTATTGTGGATCATGGGTACGTATGATTTCTTTGTTTTATAATGTGAAGATGTAACTTGTTTTTTTATGATGGGTGATGTTTTTTTTATGATTAATTAATATATGTAGGCGTGGGTATATATATAAATTGTGAAATTAATTTTATTTGAATATTTGCTATTTATTATTTTGATTTAGGAATTGCAAAATAGATAGGAAATGGATGTGGGATTTTCGATTGTCTAAAGAGTATGTGAATGGTGTGGAAGAGTTCTTGAATTTTGCCAAAAGTTATGCAAATGGTGATAAAATTCGATGTCCTTATGTTCAATGTGGAAACCATAGATTGCATCCAATTACAATTGTTAAAGGACATTTATTTCGAAATGGAATCATAAGTAGTTATCAAACGTGGCATTTTCATGACAAGTCTAATTTCAATCCAACTTTACTAAATAAAGAAAAGCAATCTATTATGGAGCAAAATATGGAGGATGAAGACAATATGGTTGACATGGTCCATGATTTTGAAAAACACTTTGTGCACTGTCCGGATTTATTTGAGACAATGATGAATGATGCAGAGACACCAGTGTATAAGGGGTGTACCAATTTCACTAACTTTTCTGCATTAGTTGGATTATGGAATTTGAAAGCGTCGGGTGGCTGGTCGGATTCTAGTTTCACAAAGCTGTTGGAATTTTTAAGAAGGCTTCTGCTAGAGGGTAATAAATTACCAACTAGTATGTATGAGGCTAAGAAGACTTTGAGCACTTTGGGAATGGATTATGAGAAAATTCATGCATGTGAAAATGATTGTATTCTCTATAGGCATGAGTATAAGGACGACAATTATTGTCCAGTTTGTCAACAAGCAAGGTGGAAGAAAGGAAAGGAGCCAAAAGATGGCAAGAATGGAGTGCCAAAGAAAGTGTTATGGTACATTCCACCGGTACCATGTTTGAGGCGTTTATTTGAAAACCCATAACATGCCAAGAATTTGACATGGCATCATGACAAATGGGTGGATGATGGTATGCTTAGACACCCAACGGATTCACCACAATGGAAGAGTTTTGAAGCCGATCATCCCAACTTTAGTGCGGATCCAAGAAACATACATTTTGCTTTGTCGACTGATGGAATGAACCCACATGGTAACATGAGTAGTAGGCATAGCACTTGGCCCGTAATACTTGTTAACTATAATCTCCCTCCAAAGATGTGCATGAAGCAAAAGTTTTTAATGTTGTTTTTATTGATTTCGGGTCCTCACCAACTAGGCAATGACATTGACGTATACTTGGGACTATTAATCGTTGATCTAAAAATGTTGTGGGAAAAGGGAGTTGAAGTTAGAGATGCTTACCAAAAAGAGACATTCACACTCCGGGCGATGTTGATATGGACTATTAATGACTTCCCTGCATATGGCAATTTATCTGGCTATTCGGTGAAGAGTTCTATTGGTTGTCCTATTTGTATGACAGAAACATCTCACAAACGGTTGAAAAATGAAAAGAAAACTGTTTTTCTTGGTCATAGAAGATGGTTGCCAACAGATCATCGCTATCGCAAACAAAAGAAAGCCTTTGATGACAACAGCGAAGAAAGAGACCCTCCGTGCCCTTTGATGGATGAACAAATATTTGAAATGATACAAGATATAAGAGTCGTATTCGGTAAGAGAAAGCGAGATAAGGAGGAGATGCAAAATGATGGACCATAAAAAAAAAGATCAATCTTCTTTGAACTTCCCTATTGGAAGACACTTTTTATTCGTCATTGCTTGGATGTTATGCATATTGAGAAGAATGTTTGCAGATCCGTAGTCGGCATATTGCTTGACATTCCAGGCAAGACTAAGGATGGTGAAAAAGCTCGGTTGGATCTCATGGAAATGGAGATTAGGCCTAATTTGTTTCCCAAGAGAAGAGGGAACCAGACATACTTACCTCCAACAAAGCACACGTTATCCAGAGTAGAAAAAAGAAAGCTCTGTGAATGGCTTGCTTCATTAAAAGTGCCAGAAGGGTATTCTTCAAACTTCAAAAAGTTGGTGTCGGTGAAGGATTTGAAACGTGTAGGCATGAAATCACACGATTGTCATATGTTGATGCAGCAATTACTACCACTTGCTTTGTGGGGAATTCTAACAAAGGATGTAAGATTTGCAATTTCTAAGTTGTGCTTGTTCTTCAATTCAATATGCACGAAGGTCATTGATCCACTTGTGCTAGATTCACTGCAATCGGAGTTGGTGCAAACCTTATGCATGCTTGAAAAGTATTTCCCACTGGCATTTTTTAACATCATGATTCATTTAACGGTGCACTTAGTACGTGAAGTTAAGTTATGCAGATCGGTGTATTTTAGATGGATGTACCCATTTGAAAGATATATGAAGGTTTTGAAGGGCTATGTGAAGAATCCAAATAGGCTGGAGGGATGTATTATAGAAAGTTACATAGCTGAGGAATCAGTTAAATTTTGCTCCGAGTACCTATCTAATGCAGACACAATTGGGGTGCTAGAGACTATAAACATTGACGCTAGGGGACTATCTACAGGCAATCATTCTTCAATAAGTCGAGAGGAGTGGGAGCAAGCTTGTCTTTATGTCTTGCACAATACTAATGAAGTGGAGCCTTTCATTGAGGTGCACATGAACGAATTAAAAAAAACATTCCCAAAAAGAGCAAGAAATGAGAAGTGGTTGCAAGATGAACACAACCGGACCTTTCGATTGTGGATTAGAGCATACATCTATGGCAAGTGGTCCACATCACAAGATGGAGGCATGTCACAGGAGTTGAAGAACCTAGCAAGAGGTCTATCATCAGTAGTTACAAGGTATACGTCATATTCCATAAATGCTTACACTTTCTACACTCACGAAAGGGATGAGAAGCATCCGGTGCAAAATAGCAATGTCACTCTCAATGCAAAGGCTATGCATATTGCCTCTGCCAAGGACAAGAATCCAGTGTATGGAACCATGAACTACTTTGGTTTCATTGAAGATATTTGGGAACTTGATTATGGGGGATTACACATAGCACTTTTTAAGTGCAAGTTGGCCGACAATAACTATGTTAAGAACGACTATGATAGCATCACGGTGGTTGACTTTAGAAGATTGGGATACAAGAATGATCCATTCATTATGGCATCACAAGCAATCTAAGTTTTTTACACTACTAATTCCCAAGACATGGAGTTGTCTCTAGTTGTCCCGACAAAGCCAAGAATAGTTATCGATGGTGAAGGAGTTGATGAAGATTGCAAGGACATCCCTTCATTCACAAAGGGATTGCCATTGGTTGATGAGATAGATAATTTTGAAGATGATGTTTCACACTTGCTTCGTGAAGAAGTGGAATGGATACGTATTGACGAACCAATGAAAAAAAAGGTTAAAAGATGAGCGTCAATAATTTGTATATATGTCAATTTAATTACGTGTAACATTTTTCAACATTATGGCAATTTCTGTATATTGATCATCTATAGTTAAATTTCTAGTAAAAATGAAGATAAAGTATATATTCTGGGCCATTGGATGCTTAATTAACGCATAGGCTGGCCACCCTGGGTAGCAAAAATAAAATGTGTTGAAAAAGGTTGTTAGACATTTTTTCTACGACGGTTTCTATAGAAACCGTCATGGTAGAGGAGCTACCACGACGGTTTCAAGCGAAAACCATCATGGTAGAGGAGCTACCACGACGGTTTCAAGCAAAAACCATCGTGGTAGCTGGAGCTACCACCACGGTTTGAAGTGGAAACCGTCGTGGTAGCTCGAGCTACCACGACTGTTTGAAGTGGAAACCGTCGTGGTAGCTTGAACTACCATGACAGTTTGAAGCGAAAACCATCGTGGTAGCTCCTCTACCACAACGGTTTGGTCGTTGCAGAAGATACCACGACGGTTCTTCTTGAAACCATCGTGGTAGCTATACTTCTGCAATAAATTACGTGGTGGCGATTCCATGAAGGTTTCAAGAAGAAACCATCGTGGTAGATCTACCACGACGCCTTACGAAAGAAACCTTCGTCGTAGATAATATTCAATGATGGTTTCTCTACAGAAACCATCGTGGAAAAAATGTCTAAAAACCTTTTTCCACACATTTTATTTTTGCTGCCCAGCGTGGCCAGCCCGTGTGTTAAGCATCCAATGGCCCAGAATATATACTTTATCTCCATCTTTACTAGAAATTTAACTATAGATGATCAATATACAAAAATTGCCATAATATTAAAAAATGCAGTAATTACATTGCACAAAAATGTTACACATAAATTGACATATATATAAATTATTGATGCTCATATTTTAACCTTTTTTTTCATTGGTTCGTCAATACGTATTACAAATTTTTTTTTCTGCAAGACAAATTACACAAAAATACAAATTACTCGTAGAGCTACCACGACGGTCTGTGCAAAAAAGAGAGCTACCACGATAGTTTCTCTTACACGATGGTTTTTGGCAGAAACCATCGTGGTAGCTTCCTCCAATTTTTAAATTTTTGAAATCCACGCCACCCACATCCATTTATATTGCATGCCCATTCCTCACTCTCTATCTCAAATCCCACTTTCTTTCTCTCTCTAAAAACCCATTCCTCACTCTCGATCTCAAATTCCTCATTCTCTCTCTCTCTCTAAAAACACCCGCACCTATTAAGAACTCCTTCCGCCGCCACCATCTCCACGGCGCCGTCCCACCTCCGGTAAGTTCCCCCCCTCTCTCTCTCTCCCCCTCCCCCTGCTCCCCTGGCCCCCCCGCTCACTTCTCCCAACCCCCCCGCCCTAAGCCGCCCTCCCCCTCGACTCCCCTAGCTCCCTCGAGTGCCCCTCCCCCCCCCTCATCTCCCCCAGCTGCCCTCCCCCCTGCCCCCCCCGCCTCCCCCAACCACCCCAAGCTCCCACGCGCCCCCCTTACCTCCCCCAACACCCCCGCCGCTAGCCGCCCTCGCCTCCCCTAGCTCCCCCACCCCCCTTCACCACCCCCAGCCCCCCGCCCCCCCTCGCCTCCCCCAGATCCCCCTGCCCCTACCTCGCCCCCGTATAGCCCCCCCGCCCCCAGCTACCCACCCCCCCACCCCGCCCCCCCTTGCCTTCCCACAGCTCCCCACCCACCTCACCTCCCCCCAGTGCT
>CAMOHE010054381.1:5664-51947 GCA_946598075.1 Artocarpus hirsutus | reverse complement strand
CTATGTTGAACTGCTATTATATGAGAATCACGTATGAAACTATGACATGAACTCGCCTTGTATTGATTAGCGAGGAACATAATGAATTAACATATGTTGTTATAAATTGAGAAGCATGGTTAGGAAGATTGACTCTTCAATGATGATTAAATATTGAGAAAATGGTGAAACGTGAAGAGGGCGGCGGTTACGTCCTTGGACACGAATACCCTAAAAGGTAAAATAGGGGGAAGGTGATGACACTTCATTGGGTCGAAAGTCCCAGAACGCACTGTACAGGAATCGACTTGGTGAGGACTCGGGACTTGATGTCCCCTCACCGGAATACCCTCGGAATGTTTGGAGGGTGGCCAAGCACGCCCATTTGGGTTTCGATAAGTTGAGTAATACTTTATGTAATGTGGATACCTAGGAATAATGATGAATGTGAATATTGTATATATGTATATGTATGAAACTTGGTAATGAATAACTATGGTATCCACGGAATATGATCATAATAAATCTCATGATCTGGTATATGATGAAAACTAACTAACCATGCAGGTTTAATGTAAGAATAAAACCTTAAGGTGAGTAATAGTTTTTCCTATTGAGCATGTTGTCGCTCATTCCCTGTTATATTCATCTTTTCAGGATTCACTAAGTGTGAGGTGGCTACAAGAAAAATAGTTGGAGAGGCTATGTAGCTATATTACGTTGAGATTGCTTTGAATGCAACGAATGATCTTCATGATAATGTAAGCATCGATTGTTATTTTCTGTGACTGTATTAAGATTTGTTGAGGGTTGAAATGATGATGATGATAGTTGTATATTATTAAAATCTAAGGTGCTACATTAAACTGTGGTTTATTTAATTGTTTATGTCTTTATTTTAATTTAAGAGTTTTTATTTAAGTCCCGGGCAAATTACTTTGACGATTTGTATTTATTTTCTAATCTTTATTTTATTTAATAAAAACTGTTAACCCCCACTTAGGGGCGTTACATAATCAGAGATATCATGGTACTAGTGATGTCCTGGACAAAGTCAGGCACTACAAGAGTTCGTGAAGACTTTTTAGCGATGGCAATCCTACTTCTAGGGATGACAGAAAGCTCCAATTCTTGTAGTGAAGGAAGGCTGAGACAAGATCATCTAGAGGCTTTTTCTAGATGATACTTGAGAAGGGTAAAGTGGTCTATATGCATCTGTATTTAAAGTAGAAGATCTTCAAAATGACGATAAGCGTTCAAGCTGATCATGATCTACCGAATCTATGAAATTCGAAATGGATAAGTCCTACAAGAGATTATGATGATGAGGTCTAACCAATAAGAGACGAGATTACCTTGTATTTGAATTTAAAATAGGCTTAAGAGGTAAGGCATGGACCATCCGTGTGTACTATAAATAGAGGCCAGTTCTAAAGGACAGCCTAAGTCTAATTCTTAGTACAAACCTTTTGTATTTATATTTTCTCATAGTGAAATCATACCACCAGAGAAAACTCATAGTGGATATAACCTTCAATTGAGGTAAACCACTCCAAATTCTATTCCTATTTTTTTCTTACTGTTTTATTTACTTCGTACGTGAGTGATTATTTCGGTGACGAATTTGAGAGAATATTATTAGATAAGTTTTGCCTGTCAATAATTGGCTCTAGAAGGAGGGCAAGAAGAATTTCTAAATTTTTTTTTTCGTAAGAAAACTCTCAGTTGTTCTAATGGTGAGAACACAAACAAAAGCAAACAACCAGAACCAAAGTGGTCATCATGGTGAAAACAATGGAAACAATGATGTTGATGCCTGAAGTGGAAGACAGATCCACCTCTACTACCTCCTCTGATTGATGATCAAAATCAGATGCCTTCACTTGAAGATACATTGCCCAACTCAAATGCAGCCTTAGAGGCTCAAATTGGGATGCTGACACATAATTATGTGCAATTGATGCAATCCTTCTAGTGGATGGAGAATGTCCTGAACAGTCTTGCTTGGCCATTAGCTAATAATAATGGTCCCTTACCAGCTCCAAGTGGTGAAGCAATCTGTAGGAAGGGACCGGTGATTCTGACGAAGTGTAGTCACACCAAGCATGGGCATGGGGATCACAAAAAAGAAGACAAAGAAAGGCAAAAAGAAGACGTGTAGGCAAAAAGAAGACGTGTGGCCGGATGCGAGGCAAAAGTGTAACCTCGGCACATACTTCAATTGCAACTTAAAAATATGACCAGAGACCCTTTTAAAAGAAAAAAAAAAAAGATGAACAAAAAATGGTGGAAATTCAGGAAATAAATTTCTCTTGATCCCAAAAGTACTGTAAGCCTAGCAACTAATATTCCAGTCTAGAGTGTAAAAAACTTTTGCATCTTTTTCCAGAATCCATTAATATCTTTTCATTACATTCCAGTATTGTTCGATAAACATAGCTAAAGAATTGGTAAACTCTAATCAACATTCCATTTTTTTAAGATAAAGAGGTGAGAAATTGATTGAAATGCCCATACCTTGAAGGGATATATATATATATATATATATATATACATACACTCACATATAGATATACATATGCAACACTGTCAAAATTATGCCCTCTCTTTTGTCTATTGTCCATCGATTTTATTAGGGGAAAATACTAAGATAAGCTGAGAAGGATATACAAATAGTACGTGTGGGAACATAGTTCAAATTACTAATAATATAGTAATTTAAATTTTATGCGAGAAAATACTATAACAAAATTAATTTTAAGTAGCTCTTTTTTTTTTGTTTGAACTAGGTTCTCAAACAAGATAAAAACTAAAGGGTCGAGTTACGAGTAGTTTCTCCAATTTACTTGAATTTTTTATAGATGAAAAATTGCAGTAAAAATCATTTTTTTCAAAACTAATTGCACTAATTAAATTGAAGTTTTGAAAATATTTGTAGATATATAGTAAAAATAATCTATTTATCTCATTATTTATATTATAAATAATTCTTATTTATATAATTTATAGATTTAAGGTGAAAATAACTTATTTACCTCATTATTTACAATGTAAATAATTATTTTTATACAATAAATAAAACTATTTATATCATAAATCTTCCATTTCCTATAAATATTTTTAAACATCCTATTTCCTTAAAAAAATTTTAAAAAATATGCTATTTCCTTATTTTTGCCCTTTTTAGATTCAAACTGAGCTGAGAATGGGCTATTGACAGTGCTACAGAAGTGGCCCAAGCTACTGTCGATGGGCTATCAATTAGACAAACAGAGTCTTTAATTGTACCCATCGCTTTAGGAATCCCAATGCCAACAAAGAGCTAGCTAGCCTACTGGCATTTAAATCCGTGTTCCCATGTCACAAAGTCCCACTCGAATTTTGAGGATTAGCTCCGTACAAAACTAGCACATGCATGGAATGTAAACGAGGGTTCAGACTGATCCTACCACTTCAATTTTTCTACCCCGTTTGAAGAATCAGTTAAAACATACGTTTTAAGTTTAAAAATTGTAGCATTATGAGTTTGACTGTAGCTGCTATAGGCTTTACATTATTTGCAATTATACTTATTGAAATAGATAAAAGGTTCAAAAAATATATATATAAATATAGCGTACAACATGTGTTCGCGCGTGTATAAATGAAATAGGTCGGATTTATAGTCTCATTCTTTAACAAAATTTAGAAAGGAAAATAAGATACTTGTTATATGTAGACACACCAACAACTATGTATGTGGCGGTGGAAGCATAAATATCTATCGCTATACTTCAACTATATATATATATATATATATATATCACTTATATGAGGCATCAGTTCACTTTAAGGGCATGCTTGATTTTCTTCTTAAAGATCATCTTCAATTATATATTCTTCAGAATTTCAAAGTGAGAACATCTTTACGAGAATACATTTATGCACCACCTTTGCAAGTTCTTCTATTAAGGACATTCTTTTGGCCTCTATTGGGCAAAACATGTTTAGACAATATCATTCTTGAATATTAGAAAAAGTGAATATAATTACGTTGTTTTATATTCTCTTTTAATTATAAAAACCTACTAATATTCGTTATCCCTAATATTAGATACGTACTATCGTGAGCCTTATTTCAAAGCTTTTCGATCCTGTTGTAGTTTCTGCCTGCACAAATTAGTTTGTCAAACTGTCTCCTGCATCTTTTGAAAGGCAAAATTTAAAATAATAGTGCCCATTTGACACTTTAGTTTCAACTCATCAGATCTAACAGTAAACATTACAAAGCTCTTAACAGTGTAGTTAAAAAGCAAAAAGTTGCTAAAGTATAAAGCTCTCACATGCTACAGTTCTTAAACTAAAGACTTTAGCTACAATTGAAGTGCCAAACAACTTAAAAAAAGAAAAAAAAGGAGGAATTTAAGACCATATAGTCTCTATATATGCAACTTTTTTTTAAAAAAAAGGAAAATAGTCTGCATATATATATATATATATATATATGCATCTAATTTGAGAGTAATAAGAAACAAGGTCTCTTGTATATATAAAATATTCTTTTCGGTAACTTAATTAACACTATAATTATTCAAACAATCTTCCTCAAAAAAGCGTAGGAGATTTTGTCACCTACTATCAGATCATTGAGCATCCCTTTTGCTTTCTGTAAAATAGACTTAATCACTCACCCAAGATTACAATGCGTTTCGTCATGAATGATATCACCCCTTCAAAGCTTTATAATATACCTAAACAAAAAGGAAATCAAATTTGATTGACTTGAATTAGAGGAGTCAAAAAGATGGTCCGAGTGGGCTGTGCCTGAGGGAAAACTTCAAGTCCAGCCCTGGCCCTTGAAGAGCAGTGTTGGGCCCATGCCCATAGGATCAGCCCTATAGTTTTTAATTTTTTAATTTCTAAATTTTTTGTTTATTTTTAAAATAAATTTTAATAAAAATTTGATGGATCGAATCATGAGACTATTAAATGTAAAGAAATATTTTTAAATATTATATAGAGTATTAAAGAATAGAAATTCTTATTTTTTTTAATGTGTGATTTAAGCAAGTTTATATTTATGATATGCTTTATAGACATGATAAATATAGTTGGATATCAAAAATCATACAAATAATTGTCTAGTTAAGTGATTGATAGACTCTTATTTCTTTTAAACGTTTAATGTTAAAACCTCAAGGTGCTCGAAATAGGGGGTAGTTTCTTGAACATCTAAAGGGCCAAGTTTGAAGAGCCTTTGGCATACCTCGACCGGGCTAGGTCCTCGTGTGCCAGGGCCAGCCTAGGCCCTTTGTGTGCCAGGGCCATGTTGGCCCTACGAACCTGGGGGGTCAAGCCTAGTCCTGGCCCATCAGGCGTGCCATGCTGTGTAGGGTTGAGCTAGGCCAAGCCAGGCCGTCCATTTGACACCTCTAACTTGAATATCTTTTAAGCCATTAATAATGCTTCAATATAAAATTTGGTAAATAATTTAACATAGTTTATTATAGAAACCGCGTAATTTAGAAGAAAGAAATTATGGTAATGAATAAGCAAAGGGGCAGGCTGGTTTTAAGAAATATGTTAAACTAAACACTCCCGCCAAGAATTGCATGCACTGGTCAGCCCCCACAATGGTATCCCATTGTCCCTAATTCCACCAACATTAGGAATATTATTATTGTGGGAAAGATTCTTGATTAGTTCAATCTTTGGGGTCATAAAGTAATATACATAAAATATTAGGCCAGTGATTAATTTATTCATTGTGCAAGATTCAACCAAGATGGGATATGTGAATTATTATATGCCTGCCTTGGAAAGTATCAGAAGAGATCAACTTGAATTTGGCCTAATTCATGTCAAATATTAGGGAATTGACCAAAATATAAAGGCAGCAGGTTAATTTGGAATTAATTATAGTATCTAAGCTTTCAAATATAATCAATGAAGACGTACTCTACCTTTATGTGTCATAATTTTAAATGTTAATATCACTCCCAATCATAATTAATATTCATTATATAAGTAATTTAATTTAGTTCAATCACAAACACACACATAATACTTACTGCTCGTTTAAGAACAGACAATTCAAGCTTAGATATTGTAAAAAAATTCAAATTATATGAGAGAAAACAGTATATTAAAATCAGTTCAAACTAAGTGTTTTTTTAGTTTAAACTAGGTTTTCAAACAAGCATATATATGTGTGTGTATATATAGTAATGTGATTAGTGACGGTATGTGATTAATGCATAGATTAAGAGCCAGTTGTGAATTGTGATATATTCAACGTACTTTACACCCTTATAAGGTCATAAGTTATAAGTGGGTAGTGGGGTATAAATCTTAGGGGGTCTTATATATATACCTAACCAAACACATGCATAAGAAAAGCTACCCCATTAAGTTGGCCTAAAAACAACGATATCAGGTGCATTGGTTTGACCAATTGACCACAACTAATTAAGTAGCCTTAGAGGATTATTAGCACCACCATAAAAGTCCAGAACAGCTAGGTTAGTGCAGTGTAATTAATGAGAGAGATGGATTTTGCCTTTAAGAATTAGTACACTGGTGACTGACCAGGATCGGGACGTGTTTGGGATTTCAAAGCAAAAAATTGGTTTCTTGTATTCTCATACTAGAGGGATAATACATTGGGTCCACTATTAAAGTCCCTGAAGATTGAAAAGAGCTTGTTTTTATTCAAGCAGTCCTTTTGAGTGCTGTTTATACATACGTACATACATACATACATATACATATAGTACAACGACTAGTGCCCCATTTGATATAATATTATCTATTTTGGACCTAAGCCAACAAAGTTTTTTTTGGCTTTCATCCTAAAAGTGTTCATATTATTGAAAGATGATGCCCTTATTTATGAACCATTACCTATGATCATTCTTAGATGATATCATGAGACTGCACAACTTATTATTTCTTCGCTCTCTTCTTCTTAAAAAAAATTATGGTTGTCACATATGCATACATAATATATATTTATTTGTGTGTATATATGTTGAAAATATATATTTGGCTAGGAGAGAGTCATGAGACAATATTGGTGATAATTATCAGAGAGAGAGAGAGAGGAGTAAGATTATAAAGAAAAACCCAGAGTGGAGGTTGTGGGACGTTGACAGGGCAAGGGCACAGCTAGGATTGTGGATGTTTCCTTCCATTGGGGATGTGACCTGTCTCCAAGTCGCCACCATGCCTTAAAAAGTTTTTAGGATGAATGATGTTGGAAAGTTTGGAAACTGCTTTCAGTTGACATGTATAATATTCATCATGTGTGTTGTAGGGGCAAATATACATATAAGCTCAACCTACTGGTTTTGGTAATTTTTATTTTTAATCTTACAGTGATTGAATGATGATCTTTGGTAATAAATTGAAAGTGGATTTGTTCATGTAGAATGGTCCTTTATGGATTTAAATTAAAAGGAAGTTGGGTGCAAGTGAAGCTTAAAATGCGGGACAAGTAGTGGGTTTTGAATTGAGTGGACCTCGATGTATATTCAAGGCCGAAGGCTACTACCAAATTAAGTACACGGTAACTTCGACATAAATTGTTGGATAATTTCACAACTTTAAGACTAGGCTATTTATACCATGTAATTTAGGTTTATTTTAAACACCATACCTTTGATTTTTTTTATTTCATAAAATATAACCTTAAGATTAAATTTAATATATAAGTTTATATATTTTCGTAGTCAACTTTCAATTTTAACCTAAAAATTTACTCAAAATACTTTCAAATAGAAAAATAAAAGAATTATAAAATTTTTTTAAAAAAATATTGAACTAAGGGTTTTGATCTAAAAAATGTTTAGAATACCTCAAAATAGATTTGTCTCTTACATAAGCATAATTTGATCATTTTTAAATGCCAACATGTCAAGATAAGATATAAATTTGTATATAAAATCAAATCTGAACATATACATTTAATGAGATCAAAAATTAAAGGTAGAGTTTTTGAATAAACTTAAAAAAATATATATATAAAGGTAAATACCACCAAACTTTATTTTAATGATGCACCCTTTAAAATGTAAAATGCAGCATACATTTCTCTCTAACTTTAAAACTATAACAAATTTGGTCCTGAATTTACTAATGGAATTGTCACGCGTACGCATCACACAAATGCTAAACTTTAAAAGGGTATTTATTAAAATAAAAGCACATATAACATATGTTTGTAAAAAAAAAAGAAGATTAAAAATGAACATATTTTTTAGAGCAAAGAGAACCTCAACCATACAACCCCTCCCCTCTTCGAAATGGCGCCCTCGATAGCTGCGTAGAGCAAGCCCCTCCCCTGCAAGTGTGACACCTTTTTCCCTAACAAACCTTCCCTTTGTCCAAAATCTTAGTCGTAACCTGCATCACCCTAGATCGATGTCGTGCCCTTCCCTCAAGTCTAAGCTCTTTGTTGCCCTCTCTCTTACCTCTAGATTTGCGTCGCCTTTTCCTCTAGAACTTTCTATTAGACTTTTTAGTAAGATTAACATTAGAGGTTTTCTAATAATTAAGATCTTAAATTCAATTTTGGGTTGAACAATTAAAATTTTCCTACAAAGGTTTGTTATTGGGGAATATTTAAAAAAATATGTTCTAACAGAAGGATTAAATTTTTAAAGGTATGTGGAGAATGAATGTTACGTTTTAAAAAGTTTAATAGCATATCATTACCTGGTGCAAAATTTGAGACAAGATATGAAATTTATCCTAAATGTTAAATTAAAAATAGTTTACATTAAAAATAGAGATTTAAATTACTGATCTATGTGTTGAGGATAAAAAAGATTTCCCTATATTATCAGGCTAAGTAAGCAGGGTCTATGACGACGAAATGGTAATAGAAAAATGTGATGGTATGTTTACTTACATATAATTGGAGTGGACGGGATTTAAAGTAGGTAAAATTTAGAGTGAGAAATCATAGTCATAATAACGTTTTTACTTATGCTATAGGATTCCAAATTGAAGAAATTTCAACTTCCACTCATGCATTTACTTGAATCCATGGTCAGAATAAATTATTATAAAATTACTTATATATATTTAAGGAAATTTTGTAATTTCAATTTTGAAAAATAAATAGCATACTCACTATAATGATATTGATATATAATGAATATAATTATTGTAATGTTAGGATAATTAAAAATAGTTTTTGTAATTATTTTTTAAAGAAAAAATAGATTGCTAAAATTTAAAATAAATTAATTAATTAGATTAAAAATTAAAAATTGAGTGTTTAAAATTGAAATATATTTTTATTTTAATTAAAAATTTACATATTTATTATTATAAATCTAATAATAATTAGGCTAATTACATTATAATACTAAGTACGTAAAATACTAAATGTAGGTTTTTATTTTTTTATATATATATTTTTCTTAATTCAACATTTATTAGTCAATTAGGAGTAAGATACTAATTTAATATTGCTATTAGGATTAGGAGTCAAATTCGGAGGCTTAGGGCATGGGACTTTCAATCTTATTCCTCAATCTCAAATTTTTGTAGGGTCCATCAATCTCATTTCTATTTTATGAGCAAAAAAGAACAGGTAAACATGAGATTGACTCATATTTCTCACCCACAATGCCTAGGCCTGATAAGTAAACATGTCGTGAAATTTGTTCCCAATATATATAAAGAAAGAATTTATTCTTACATATAATTCCAAATAATGAATTGCAAGAAAATAAAATGGTTAAAAAGAATCAGGGAGATTCTGATGCAAAAGTATATTTAAATTTTGGGAGGCAGTCTATGTGGCTTAGAGCTTGAAGAAGTGTTCAAGCCTGTCTGTTGGGTGAGCCTATAGATTTGTTTGTAAGAGACTCTTCAAAATAAAGGGCCTAAATGAATAGAGCTTGGGTGGATTCTCGAGTCTGGTCTGGTGCTAGATGATGTTTAAGGATTTAATTATGCCTCTCCTGTCAGTTGCAATTTTTGAAAGAAATGATTACGTTATTCCAACATCAAATCCTCCCAACATTGTATTTGGTCCAAGTTCCCATTGTTTTTAAAACTCCTAAAAACACTTTATTAAAAAAAAAATCGAGAGTTTGGTAAAAATGCACAAAAGCACCAAAACGGTTTTAAATAATTTTAGGTTAATTTGAGAAGTTGAATTTTGTAAATTTTAGCTTTTCGTTGTGCATCTACCTTTTCCATATAAAGTAAAAGTAGTGCTTCTGTTAAAAGCAAAACAATAAGTTGGGCCACAAACATGAATCCATATAATTTATATCGACTTTCTTTTGTCATGTTTCAATTACATGGAGCCTAAACATTCTCGTTAACTCACTTAAATCTTGAGGAAAAAGAAAAAAGAAAAAGTATTAGCCTCCATTGTAATTCAATTAGATTAGATTAATATTTTGAAAATTCAACTGAGAACTATATGATTAAATTTTGCTTAAACAATTGTGTGGCTATGTTATGGCGGTTCAACTTGGAAACACATAAAATATTGAACTTGATGATCACCCAAATGAATGGTATATGTATTATTTGGTTCATGTGCTATGATGAAGATATATCAATTGGAAGGTTCCTAGAAGCGTGACACATAAAAAAAAAAATTGCATATAAAATTCTATTTACACAATTTTTAAGTCACACGTACAGTTCTGAAAATGGATCAATCGTGTTTCCTGATGATCATATGGTCCTCCCGACACTCAAGGGAATAAATTAAATTGGTGGAAAGGGAAAGGCGGATGTATGAAAAGAACATGGTGCTGCAAACATTTAATATTGCGTGTACACATTTTGCCGAAGGTATATGCTCAATTTTTCTTTGGTCTGGTATAAATATGCATGTATTGTATAGTGAGATAGATGATGAGAATTTAATTCAAAAATGACAAATGAAAATGACTTTGAGAATGATGCAATGGACTATTTACTTCCACGTATGTGATTAAATATTTATAAACTTCACAAAATTTTCTGAATAGTACTTCGTGCATATAATATGTAGCCTATCTGTAAATTATAGAAAGTTTTTTCTTATTTTTATTGCCCTTTATTTTTATTGCCCTTATTCTCTAAATTTTGGCGTTTTGGTCAGGTCAACATTGGAGATGAAATATCTCTAACATATCTTTCATGGCTATGTAGAGTTAATTTAATATAGATATTCCAATTGAAGCTAGATATATATATATATATATATATGTACTATAAAAAAATGAACCAGACAGGCAATATCCATACATGATGTATGATATATGCAAATTTTGGCCATAATTTTGATTTTTTTTTTCTTTTTCCTTTCTTTTCATTTTTTTTATGCAAGCCTAGTTATCCTAACTAGACATGACAAAACCACTTGCTGAATGAAACACTGCCATCCCTGGTGGGATGCCATGTGATTCTCTGATTATGGATATCTGCATGCATGGGATTTAGTAATTAATAAGATTTACTTCTTGATTCAGATATTTCAGTTTATTATATGGTGGAAAAACTTTACACTTGGCCCCAAGGTAAACAATAAAAACTGAACTTTCTCCTTTGCTTTTGTCATAGATAGTTAGCTATACACTAGCTAGGGAGCTATAGGTACGAAGATATATAGGAGTGTGTCAGTATGTTAGTTAGTATTTGTAATAATGTTGTTGTTTATATATAGTCTAAATCTATTCATATATATATATATATATATATAGTTTCTCAAAAAAAATGTTGGTATGTATGTTTTTTTATAGATTTTTTGAGAGGCATGGTACAAATCGTAATTTGTAGTTTCAGTTAAATTTTTAACAGTATTTTTTTTTATATGATACAATATTTTTAGTTTAAACTTTTAATTTTAACTTATTTTGCAAACGGTCAATTCATTTGGAATGTTTGGTGATGACATGATGGGGGTTAATATGAAAAATATACGTTAAAGTAGAGAAGGTCAGGTAAGTTGAGTTGATAAGTGAAAATGACGCGTTACATCTTAAAACTTATGATTGTATATATTATGCCAAACAAGTCTATTAAAATAAATCCCATTATCCACTATATGTGATTTTTAGTGATTAAATAGGTAATGAGTGAGCTTAATGATTGGTCCTGACCTGAGCCTTAAATGTGATGCAATGACTGGTGGTGTGAAAACCATACCATCCACATGATCAGACTTCAAATCTAAAGGTCAGGTCGGCTAAAATAATCATGATCATGATCAAGATGATGAAATACCCCACAGTAAGATCAAGCGCACCAAATCCCTCCACTTGTCACAAGGCCATATGATGAGATACTCGATATGACATACACATGCACTCACAGAAACAAAACATATCCACTAGCTTTGGTTATATTATTGGGTGGGGGATCTCTCTCTCCTCCAATTGCCAAAGCCCAAAACATAATAATAGAAGAAGAAGAAGATCAACGAAAGAAGAGAAAATAATAGCTTATTTAGTTGTTTCATTTCTATCACCACCAAAAAGAGAGAAGAAAAAAACATATCTATGTATATTGAGTGAGAAAAAAACAATCTCAAAGCTAGCCAATAATATTATTATCGTTCTCTTTTGGGGGTTATTGAGATGACAAACGTTGAGAGGGATTTCAACTTCAAAGAGACTGAGCTGTGCCTCGGTTTGCCTGGTGGCTGTGGGAAAACGTCCGCCAAGCCCGTGGCGGAGACGCCAAGGCCGCCTGCGGCCACCACCGGGAAAAGAGGCTTCTCGGAGACTGTTGATCTCAAGCTCAATCTTCACGGCCGGTCTATTAAGGAAGATCTGAATGAGATTAACATAAAGACTAGTAATGTTGGTTCTCCCAGGGAGAAGAACCTCCTTAATTCCTGCAACAAAGATCCAGCTAAACCACCTGCCAAGTAAGTGGTTATAATTAATTTCCTTTTAATATTTATTACAATCTCTTCCTTTACTTTTTGTTCTGTGCTTATATACATACATACATACATACATATATACATATATATATCTGACAACTACTTAATCTTTCTTATATATCCCAGAAATAGCATTAATAATTAACAACTTTTACTGCGTGAAACTCAGCTCTTTTCCAGCTTTATCCATATACGCTTTAATTTGTACTTGTTTGACATGTTATTCCTCATGCTTTGTTTCAAAAAAGTTGTTCTCCTTTTCCTATGTATATGTATATACTTTCACTTTCACCTTTAACCTTTTTAGCCCACGCAGCACTATAGTGTATATACATAAAAATTAGGGTTTTCTTGTCCTAATTCTTCTTCTTTTTTTCTGAAAAGTTGATTATCTTTTCAAGTACAATGTCAATAAACAATAGGGATTTAAAAAATGGGTTTTTTTTAATTTTAATTTAATTTAATTTTTTTTTTTTTGGGTTTTCAGGGCACAAATTATGGGTTGGCCGCCAGTGAGATCTTATAGGAAGAACATAATGGCACAGAAAATCAACACAACTGAGGAGAGTAGTCATGAGAAGACTAGCAGCAGCAGCAAAAGCAGCACTGTGGCGTTTGTGAAGGTGTGCATGGATGGTGCACCTTATCTTCGTAAGGTTGATCTGAAGATGTACAAGAGCTACCAAGAGCTTTCTGATTCCTTGGCCAAGATGTTCAGTTCCTTTACCATGGGTAAGTCATAGCCGAGAACATAGTTCAAATCAACAATTTGAAACTAAAATACCATAACAATCTAAACTCTTGGAAAGCAAATACTATAATAAAATCAGTGACTTTTAATTTTTACTATTATAATTACATCCATCAAACAAGTAGCAGTACTATATATAGTACTCTATAAAATAGTTGGTAACAGTTTTTTTTAAAGAAAAAAAGAAAAAAATTCCTATGGAGTGTATGTGTGTTCATGTTCATGAAGAATGCTACAGAAGAAAACCATTAAATCTAGGGTTATAGGCTCAGAAAAACTGACAATAGTACAAAGTAAACTAACGCCAAAAAAGAAAAACGAGAATAAAAGCAATACATGTTTGGTGTACAACTTAATTATCTTATGGATCTTACCATGTGTTATATATCTTTTTTTAGATCTTAATATATTACTTTTTTAGGAAATTAGTTTCATCATCTGAGATCTTTATGGAAATTCTCTTGCTAGTAAAACTTTTGTCATTTTATAATTGATCTGAGGTGTGTAAGTCATTCTTATTAATATAATATTATTGTTGTAATTGAAGGTAACTATGGGGCCCAAGGAATGATAGACTTCATGAATGAGAGCAAGTTAATGGATCTACTGAACAGTTCTGAGTATGTTCCATCCTATGAAGATAAGGATGGAGACTGGATGCTCGTGGGAGATGTTCCATGGGAGTGAGTTTCTTATTGTTTCTTCCCTTTCCAGACCCTAATATATATTAAACTAATATATATAGATATATATATATGTGCATATAAAACCTAGCTAGATAGAACATTTTATATGTATATTTAACAACAAATATAACATACATTAACAATTAATTTCCTACCAAAAGACTCCTTTTACCTCATTTTTTTAGTGTTCAATCCATCTGCTAAAATATGCAGCATAATTAAAAAAAAAAAAAGGAGATAAAACTAATATTATAGGTATGAAAGATGACATTATGTGTGTATTGATTATGTAGACTTGGCCATATGCAGGATGTTTGTTGATTCATGCAAGCGCTTGAGAATAATGAAAGGATCTGAAGCAATTGGACTTGGTACGTATATCTTAAAATTGCACATCATTAGTTAATATCATAAAGTTAATTTTAATTTAAAAAAACTTTCTAATTTTATTAATTCTTAATAACTAGTAAAGTTTCAATCCCATGTTTTTAACAAATGATGAGAGAAAATAACTGATGTCAAAAAGTTTTAGCCCAAACACCAATTGTAAAAGTAGACTTTCATTACAAGTTAGAAGCGCTTAATAAAAAGATCATTTCACCGATAATCTGCTTTATTTTCGTGAAGAAATTTTTTTTTCGACTTAACGATGATTATAACGAAAAATTACTTATTGGTTAAAATTTCAGCTCCAAGAGCTATGGAGAAATGCAAGAACAGAAGCTGATGAGGTCCAGTCAGGAACACAGCTCTTTTTTTATGTCGCAAGGAACTCGTGCAAGGACAAATGGGGCAGAAAATGCAGTTCTGTGATGTGCTTGTACTGTTTGATATATAGATATTAAAGATATCTTGATATTTGTAATATTTAGACAAGAAGCAATAAACTTCAGCGATTGTCTGGTTTGTTTATTATTAATGGCTTGCTGCTGAACAATTTCACATTTTGGGTTTTTTTTTTTCTTTTTCTTTTTCTTTTTCTCTTGTTGTTGGCCTTGCTGTCATAGTTGTTGTGTGTTTTGTTCCTTCAATTTTATTAATGCTACTTTTTTTTTCCTCTCAAAAGATTCATCATATTAAAATTCATGACCCAAGTGATGCAAGGGAACATGGCCATGTGAATGTTGATGTGGCTGTCATTTATGGCCATTAATTAATGGCATTAGTTTATTATATATTTTAGAGACAATAATCAGACATATTTAGATACACATATTTTATAAGAAACACAGTACATATAATTCATATATATATATATATATAGATAAATATATAAACAAACATTATATATATATATATATATATCGGACTGGTTATTGGTAGTCAGTAGCACTTGCATGTTGGGGTTGTGTTTTATAATTTCTTTTTTTTTTTTTTTTACTTTTAGTTTTTTTAACTCTATACATAAAATGCTTTTTACGGGATCACTAACACATTTGTTGGATCAATATATTGATTTTGCACACTTCTCAATTCTGGCTAGGTTTAACAAATCAAGTCTGTGGGCTCTCTCTGTCTCTTTTCTTTTCCTCTCATGCACACACATATATATTATTGTAGATATATATATATTTATATTTATTACGGCAATACATTAGATTTCTTGGATCTGACAGTTGGCAGCCTCATGTAATGTTGTAGCTTGGATGAGAAAATAATTAAGTATAGTTTTGACAAGTTGGCAAGTTATAATTTGCTCGAACCGGATTATAACAGAGGCATGGAAAAAGTCCCTCCTTACTATATTTTCTGATTAAATATTAGATTAATTAATTAATTAAAAAGATTGGTCTGAGTTGGGCGTGACAATATTGATTGTATAATTCATGTATGAATGCAAAGGGCATGGAATGTTCATACACATGAAACTCTCGAGTCTGCGTAACTTTTTTTTCCTTTTTTTTGTTTTTTGTTTTTCATCATCAGAAAAGAATATTAATAGTTTGTACGTTAGCCTCTGGATGAATCTAGAGAATTAATCTGTTACTTTAAGCTTGTTATTCTTTTTAACATGTATATTATTTATGACCAAACGTAAATCAATGCTCAAACCAATATATTTTTTTTTGGATATTCAAGAGGCTATTATTGATCATCTTCTTTGTTTTTTTTTCCTCCCTTTTAGGGCAATTTATTTTTGCTTGGTTGATAAGGGAAAGATTTGGATTCAACCAAAAACTGTTAGAATGAGTGCATGTGTACACATACCTCAAAATATAATTTTGCTGTTATATACATCATCACATGTGAATCTAATTAGGTTTTCTATATATATATATATATTCAGCTGACTAGCCAAAACGCTTCATATCGCCAAAGCATTATTGTATCTTCTGAGCATCTCAACAGGACAGTCACCAATCATTTTCAGTCCAAATTCCAAGCTCTTCTGGTTAGCCACCTCAATGATAAGGAGAAAAGGAGAAAAACGACGGTAAACTTGAATAAAGGGGTCACTACAGTCCATGGGACCTCGAGCTTAGGGCTATCTTCTTCTCAACCTTAGTGGGAAATCACGGCATTTAATTTTTTTTTTTTTTTAAGTTACCTAGGGGGAACAAGTTGAATTGTATTGCCCTATATATTTAAGATTCGGAAAAACTATGGATGAAAATTAAGCACTTTTATCCTTGTTTATTTAGGCTTTTGTCTTCAGGTGTTTGTATTGCTTTAGCCCCTTGAATTTTGACTCTATTGGCAAATTGTCTCTCTAAACTTTTAATTACGGTTAATTACATTTTAAAATTTTTTGGTTTACTTCAAAGTTCAGAGTGCCCCCAAGTCAATGAATGTATTAAAATTTTAAAGGAAATGTTCTCATACATATTATATGACATGCTTCAATCATCATTTTGAAATTTCAATATTTTTCTTTAAACAAGCTCATATAATATATATGAGTATGTTTTCGTCCAAATTTTGACAATTGTAATCTATTGGAGTCATTCGACAACACTTTTGTTAAATTCAAAATATAAACTCTAATATACCCCCAAACTATAAGGTAATCCTCCTTTTGTCCCCAAACTCTAAAAACCCACTTTGCCCCTATATTTTGAATTAGTCCTACTTTACCTTTTTTTTTTAATTAGAATCTATTAAAAATAGAAAGATTAAGAAGGTGTGAGTGTAATCATGTGGTTTTTTTTGTTTGTTTTAATAAAAATTTTACTAATAAAAAGACCAGAAGACGACATTTTATCCCCTCTTTTTTTTATAAATTAAAATTCAAACAAAAGAGGTTAAGTATAACTAATTTATACTTTGAGAGCATAGTGAGAGTTTTTGAAGTTTAGAGAGAAAAAGTGGAAATGACCATAAGATTTGGAAGGCATGGGTGAGAATAATCTAAAAAAAAAAAAGAAGCTAAATTACATATTAATCTCTAAACTTTAGGGACATGGCTAGCGTTCCTAATCACAGATGCTCTTCAGGGTGTTTTTTCAAGACATCGCGAACTAATATAAGGGATGTAATTCATCTAACGATAAACTTAATTTGAATCATAGAGCTACGACATAATCAAACCTAAACGAACAAAATGTTGATTAAATCCTTTTAATTTTTTTTCTTTTTCATATTGAGAAAGAAAAGTAACAAGAATGAGAGATGTTAAGCTTTTTATCATCTTGGTATCGAGTTATTTTTTTGTAGGACTTCCCCTGTAGTATCGTCTCTTTAGAAAGAAAATCTTTTGTCTCATGGTAACCCGCTCTAGTTCCCATATGAAACTTTCATTATTGAGTTAGCCATATAATTCAGGTGTTTCTATCAAGTCACATGCATCATAAAATGAAACAAGTCTTGGATAAGCATCTACAATGTTGTTGAGTGCTTTTGGGATGATCGTCTTCTTTTCTTCTTCTTTGGATGCTATCTAGTACAAGCATAGATGTTCTTTTTCTTTTCTAGGTTTTTACCTTCTGGGCTTCACTAGAAAATATTTTACTAAGCCTATAACTAGGAGATGATTTTAGAGGTACAATTTAAGCTTATTCTTATAGCGTTAGCTTTCAACTTGTTCTTATTTAGCTTCCTATAGTCCGTAAAGATTTTCTCTATCTCAATCTGATTTATGTATTGGCCTTTGTTCTATCGCAAATCTTTTGTGAACTTTTTTAATTATAATTATAATTTTAATAGTATAGAATAAGGAGCTTACTATGGCGTAGCAACTTTAATAGGTGCCAACCTAGTTGAAATAATGGGTGCCAATCTAGTTGAAATATCTTGTTTTGCTTTGATATCAGTTGCTTCTTCTGATTCTTTATTAGGAAAAAAAGTAGAGTAAATAACTTGCTCATTGCAAATAGCTAAGGGGTAAATATGCCAAATGCACTTCCATTAGGGAATCATGATGACGTGCGGCATCAAAGTTAATTCATTCGGGGGAGAGTTGTTATATATGGGCGACTCAGATAACAAGGCAATTACAAATCTAGGCTAAGAATTGTACCACACCAACATGCTTAAAGTCACCTGCAGCACAAAATAAAAGAAAATCTAAAATTGATTTGTAAGTTATGGAGAGCACAGATGTTTTGTTTCACTCAAGACATAAATTGTAGCCAGCTTTTTTTTTTTTTTTTTTGGAAGCATGTATTGCTCTCAATGGAACTTATATATAGAATGAAAAAGGAAAACTACATGGATAATATGTACAAAAACATGTTTGACTCAAAAGTGTGTAAAACATACAGGCAAAGCCAATGTAATTTTGAGTTAACGGTCAAAAGGTCAGGCTTTTAAAAAACCAGATTCTTTTGCAGCTTAAACTGAAATATGATATGATATAAAAGACACATGACTGAATCATGCGATGCTAAATTCATCAGCAACACCGACCGACGTCCTTGCTTTGGTGGATTCGCTGAAAGCCAATAAGAATGCGAGGTTTTCTGCGCAAACAAATTCAACCGTAGCGGTTTTGTTAATATCATACCAAATGGGCATTTAATACTTGTGCCCTTGTAATAAAATGTCGTTTTTTAATGGTCACAAGGATGTTTGGAAACTAGGATAAAAATCAATCCAAAGACATGTATGTCCATTTAAAGTGTTTAAGAACCAGGTTAGAATTTAAATATTATTGCATGCGAGAGTTTTATACTATAGCATACTTTTGTTTTACGTTGTAGCATGTAAGAGCTTCACATTATAGCAGTTGAAACTCTAGTGTTAGAACTTGGTTTCCAAACACCCTATTAACTGAGGCAGTAAAGATGCTAAAGGTGAATCAGTCTGCACAAATAGTTTTTGAAAAGAAAATTTTCATTCAACTAACAAGGATCCTATAATATAATATAATACAGGACATAACTCTTGACAAAGAACGATACCAACGGTACAAACAGAATTATGCTCAAAGGAAACAAACTGTGCCAAAAGCTCAAGAACAAGAGTACTTCGGTATCACAAGAATAAACTCACATAATGCCCTTTTTAAACCCTCTATAATCAATAGAAATTCCAATCGATTGAGAATATGAGGGCTGCCTTTCCCCTCTGTCCTACCTCCAGTTATAGTATGGATTACCAAATATCATGTGTTAAGCATGGATCTTCATGAATGCATATTATATAGCTGTACGGAGCTGACGTCGGTGGAGTATGGCTTGTTAGTTGCTAGGCAACTAGACGAGATCACAAAAAGAGGAGTTCCTCTCCCAAGGCTTATGTCCTCATAGAATCCGAATCAACAAGAGATGTCTTGTCTATAAGCTGTTCTTGCTGTCTGGAGACAGAGTTCCAAAAGCTAGGCAGAACCACGACACTGTAACGCCACCATCTACACAACATACACACAAATTTAACCATAGCAGTTTAATTAACAAATAAAGAAAACGGGTCTTTCAGAACTAGTGCCCTTGCAATAAAATCGGAAATGGTAGCAATTGTCACGTTTCATATTAAGGAGTCCAAAAACTAACCTCGTTTATAATCAACGCTTTTAAATATTCAAGTTGTCTGTCTACCACAATGGTAAAATGTCATTTTGGTTCTTTTTTTTTTTTTTTTTTTTTTCCCGCTGCTAATGGATGTGAAGCCTAGCAATACCAACAATGGAAGGCCCACAACAAGAACAAATAAAGAGGAGACCAATTCCACCAGAACCAAAAAACTCCAGAGGGCAGAATTTAATGGGGCCTGACAATAGATTGTATTCCGTGCGTATTAGTCCAAATGGGCTTGGTGACCAGCCTTTTTGCATGTTGCCCGTCTGAAGTCTTTAGGTTTTGGTATTAATTTTGAGGAGCTCAAATTCACTTTCTGAATAATGTTAGGTTTAATTTGTGTTTGTAAAAAAATATTAAAAGCATATACTCAACAATTTAGACATTGCAATATGAGAGTAAAAACAGGCTCTGGCCCGGCCCTAGAGACATCTGCACTATTTCGTTCTATATCATTATGGTTACCAGCATAACTTTATACAAATTTCAAATATTAATAGGAAGAACAAGTAAACTATAAGGCCTCCCCTGAAGGGGGAAAAAAGAGGGGTAAGGGACTACAAGAACCATATGACCATTTGTCAGCCAAAAACACTAATTCATGTTTCAACTTCACATAAACTCCATATGGGTCTTTCTCTTACAATGTTCACAATTACACTAGCCGCCGCATTGCCTCTTGATGCCGTTGTATGTTAGGAATAGTGCTGCACAGGTTTCTGGCGCTGCTAATAATAACATTACGAAAATACCAGCTTTCTCTGCTTATTAAGGTAGAAAAACAGTGCTAAGGCCCGGAATGATACCAACTACCAGCAACAAATAATCGAAGAAGTACATTAGTATTATGCAGCAAAGTTAACTACGTACAGTTGACAACAAATTGACTGACAACATCCACCTTTTATGTCCCAGTATACTTGCAGCTGATGACCTCTACCCTACAGAAACTTAAAGACCGTAAATGATTCGATAAAATTGCTAGAACATAAGAAGTGCAGCTTAAAGGGTTTTTCGTAAAAAAATGATATATGACCTTATGGATTCTCTGGAATTTGATTTTGGGGCTGCGAAAAGAAGTCTTTGGCATTATGTGCCACCTCGGCTTCAAGTACAGATTCCAACACAATGTCTGACCCTGTCACATTCTCTGTATTCAAATAAGTCACTGGTTATTAACATTCACGTATAATTCTCATGTACATAGATAGAAGAAGTGAAACTAGATCAACAACCTAATTAATATGATAATATATATATATATATATATGTGTGTGTGTGCATACACACACACACACATATCATAAATTGGAGTATAATATAATACATTTAAAATTACATGCGTACTAAGATCCTAGTCAATTGTACAACATACTCTCTGAACACCTTTTCAAGCTTAAACCTCGTCTAACAAAATTACAGTTTGTTGGTTTTGCAATTTGAACACATAGTCCAAACTTTTTCCTACAGTGTTTTCTCTTACCAAAAAAATTAAATTTCTTTTCAAATTTTGAACCAAACAGGCCATTAGTCATATTCACAGAAGGAACACAACAGAAATGAGCTTAAAGCAAACAATGACACAAATATAACAGCAATGTCCAAATGAAAAACTGTTTAAGATTATTTCAAACAAGAGCAGCTGAACAGAGTAAATAGCATCAATATCCTCATTCCTCCATTCAATGAAAGTTCAATCTAATACTTTCACCTACTGCCCAAAAAAATGCTACAAACACTGGTTGAATACTATCTCAGAACTTTATTAGAGGCTAGAAGGCAGTGAAGTTTCCAACAACAGCAAAGGAAGATATATATTCTCAACAGCTCCCTAGTTATATAGTGTTCGAATTGAAACCACAAGGTTAAAAGATAATGCCAGCACAATTAATAAACCAAGGGTAGAAAAGAAACAACAATGAGAAAGAATACGCCTATTTATCTGATGATCATTACCCTTTCGATCTGGTAACATCCCCGTGCTTTCAGCCGAAACGGGGAGAATCGTGAAAAGACCAACCTGATCATCAAGCTTCTCTTTCTCCAACTTTGCTTTGAATGAACCAGTCTTCACAGCTTCAGATTCAGCCAATTTTGCATAAGCAGTTGCTTGGCTATGCAACTTAATTGACTCTGAGGTTTTCAGACCAATATTATCCTGAGAAATATGATTAAAGCAATAAATTAAAACAACACAGAATTGCTTCATATAACAAAGAAACTCCACAGTCAAACTGGAATTCATCTTTTAAGACCTTCATCATGGTCTTTACTGGCTGTTTCTCCGCCTCCTCAACCTTCTCAAACATTCCATTTCCTATATCAATAATAGAAAAAAAAAAGAAAAAAAATATTTATGTAAAAATATTGTAAACTACAAGAGAACAAAGGAATAAACTTGTTAAAAGGGTAAGAATTTACCAGGATCAACGAAAGAACTAGTTTCAAGTGGATTGTCCATTAGCTTTCTAGTCAAAGGACCGGGATTCATAATCGAAAAGCTTCGAATTTCGTAACGAATTGCCTCCAGCTGTGCCATTGTGTCTTGAAGCTCTTTGTGAACCTGAAGCAACGAAATTTGCAAAACCTAATGAATAAAGAAGAAAATTAACCATGAATTCCGATCTTTCTAATCTCAAATTCTTCCACACCTGACGAGCTTGTGACTGTTGCATAACGTTCTCGAACTGTCCGCGAGCTAATTGGACGTATCCGATTGCTCGCCCCGCCAATCTCCCTACTGTTCTGGAGATAATCGGAAGATCCTTTGGCCCTAGCGAAACCAAACACTCGTTTCAGATAGATCTTTTTGTCGTGAGATAAACCCTAGAAGCTCGAAAAGAAGGGAAAGAGAGGAAATCAGAGAGGAGAGAGAGAGAGTTGTACCGATGAAAGCGGCTGTTGCTCCGAGCAGAAGGAAGAGCTCGCCGTAAGAAATGCCAAACATTTTACGCTCCTTAGAAAATGCGAGCTTTCAGAGAGATTCATTAGAAGATTGAACCTGCCGCCATTGATGCTGCTGAGTGCTGACGATGGAGAGCCTCCGCTGGGCCTTTCAAAAGAACCAACGAAAACATGTCGTTTTTGCCTCAAGAAAACGACAGGAAAAAAAATGAAGACATGTCGTGTTTGGTCTAAAAGCGTTGGAAAAGCTTCTGCGAGGGTTAATCACACGAGTAGTCAGTTACGTTCGCAGGTAATTTGGACGGTGTTTTTTAAAATCCATTGAACGAATAATAATAAAGGTCGTTTTTGGTGCTCGGATTTTGGCTGCTAAAATCATAGGTTCAAATTAAATTCATGTTTGATAATAAAATAAAACAAAGGTTTAAAACAATAAGCATGATTTAAAATGGGTAAAACCTTTTAGTTTTGAGAATTTGAATTTCTTTTGAACCATCTAAACCTATAACTATATTATTTTGTTTCCTTAAAATTTTCATACAATCTAAACACCAATTCTTTATAACTTATGCAATGTTTTATTTCATATTTAGTGTTTTATGTTTCAAACATTACTTCAAACCACATTTAACTCACAAATACGAACCCGTTTACCATATAGACACTTAAATCTATTTTTTGATGGTTTGAATGATTTTGATATTTTTGACAAAACCAAATTAAACCAAATCAAGTATCAACAGTTTTGGGAGTTGGTTTGCGTTGTCTAGGCTTAACGCTAAAAAGGTTTTTAATGCAGAAGTAGGAGGGCAGAGATTGGGGTTCTTAAAGAGGTTTTGACAAAATTCCCATAGCGGTCTAGTTTGTCCAGTATTATGTTCCCAGCTAATACGGGGACAGGGGATAGAGATTGGATCTTGAGGGCCATGGGGTGCCGAAGTTGGTAGGGTCGGCAAAATACCTTGGTCATCCCTTCTTTCTTTCAAGGAGGATTCGAATTCGTTATTAAGAGGGTGGGGGATAGATTAGAGGGTTGGCTGGCTAAGCTCCTCTCTCAGGCGGGCAGAGCTACTTTGATTAAATTAGTGGCGCAAGCAATTCCTGCCTACACTATGTCCACCTTCTGTTTGTCCGTTACGGTTACCGACAGGTAAGATGCTTTGGTTAGGCTCTTCTGGGATGTCCCCAATTTAGTAGGCTTCAAGCCGTCTCCTAAACAAGAACAATCCAGGTCGGAGGTTGTCTTTGTGTCTGACCTTAGAATTCCAGGCTCTGCTATATGGGATGAAGGGAAGATTGGGGGGCATTTTTTATCATAATTCGACTAAGAAAATAGTGGAGTTCTTTTCTACCTCTGGTGGGGGTGTAGATAAGTTGAAATGGGTGAAATCCAAGGATGGTAATTTCTCCATGAAGGGGGCTTATTGGAGCTTCAATGAGAGTAGATTCTCACCTTCTTGGCATGGTGTGGAAGCTGATATGGAAGTATAAGATTCATGAGAGGCACAGGCTTCTTCTTTGGAAAATAGCTGCTGAAGCTTATTGCAGTTAGAGATAAACTCAGGGCTTTTGGGGGAGATATCCCTCTGAACTGCCCTTCCTGTGATCGTGATAGTGAAAGTGAAATCTCAGCGCACTTATTTGTTCGTTGTAGCTTTGCTGAGGCTGTTTGGTTTGGCGCCTTTTTGGGCTTTAGGTGGAACAATATCAATGTCTCAAATGGTATAGAGTCTAAAGGCAAATTTAGCTTGTTCAAGGCTATGATTATAGAGACCATTTCGGCTGTTAGAAATGCTTGGTGTATTTAAGGTATGTCTCTCGCTTGATTCAAAAAGTGCAGCATCGTGTTGCGGAGTTCAGCTGCTTGTTGAGTAGTGAGGCTAAATTTACCTGTACAAAGGTTGGCTCGCTTCTGCCTCCGGCTAGGCCTTGTGCTCAGCTGCCTGTTGGGTCTGTCAAGTTCAAAACCGACGCTTCTTTTTGTTGCCTTATTTGGAACGGTAGAGTTCTTGGTATGTAGTACAAAAAGATATCACTGTGTTCAGTGGTTGTTGGGGAGGCTAAAAACCTTGTTGAGGGCTATGTTCATTGCTTTGGAGCTTGGTTTTCATAAGGCTATTTTTGAAGGGGGCTTCAAGCTTCTGTTGGATGATATTGATGGCCAACTTGATGTTGGATGAGAGATTGAGAACTTTGTGGACGAAGCTCGGTCGTTGGCTAGACATTTCCAATCCTGCGTGTTTGTTTGGACTCGGAGGACCCAAAATGTCTCGCCCCGCAAGCTGAGCAGATGGGCTTTAGCGTCTACTGTTGGTGCTTTAGATTCCTCAGTTGTAGTCTATTTCTTTCCTCTGTTTTGCTAGCTGTTGATTGGTCTGCTGCTCTTATGCTAGTTGCTGGTTGTGGCTTCTTGTTTACTATTGTTTTTCTATTGTTGGTTCCTTGTTTTACTTTGCTTTGTTGGTCTTGTTTGTGTTGACCCTCTTACTCATAAAAGACAGTTTTTAATATTCTATAAAAATTATAAAGTTGTTCACAATAACTAAAAAGATAAAGATGATATTTATAGCTTACAATCTAATTCAAAAATAATAAACGTCTAATAGTTCACTATCCAGGGTTTTAATTTTAAGATAATAACACACATTAATTTCAGGCAATAACAAAAAAAATCTCTAAAACCAAAAATACAAACATCAAAATTCACAATAAAAAAAAATTTCACAAAAAAAGAAAAAAGAGTAATACTGAAGGGAACAACAACAATAACAATAATAATAGTAAATTGAAAAAAAAAAAAAACTGAGGGAAAAATCAAAGAGAAACACTTCATTCACTTGACATTCATGTTTCACCAAATTAGAATCCAAATAATTCTTTCAGTATTTCGTACTGTTACTCTGGAGAGAATAAAGGTTTTTTTTTTGTATAAACAGTAACAAAAATTTATATTCAAAACAAAGTTAATTCAAAAATATTTATTTTGCTGAAAACTTAATTAAAAATATTAATTACTATGAATTTTGGTTAAAAATATAATAATGATCTTCATGTCATTAATCAACTATTTTGTATAAATTACATGTTAATTTCAGTCAAAAAATAAACATCACTATCAATGGAGATGATTTGTTAGATATTTATAAGTTTATGGTGCATTTGTCAAAATTAAAAGTTCAAAACGTAAATTACATATGCGCTACAAGTTCAAAGAGCAATAGTGTTAAATACGTTAATTCTTGTACAAATAAAGTCCAAATCTTAAAACCCAAAGAGTACATATACCGAACAAAATGTTCAAATTTTGCCCCAGTAGTTTGACTTTCAAACAAGCATAGTTTTACAGCTATGTGTTTGGCAACTGAGAAAATGAAAATGAAAAAAATATACAGGCATGGATCAGATAGCAATAGCAATACTACATCAAGAATACAAGATTCAAAGAAAAATAAATAGAAAGAACAACAGCGGTCTGAGCGGAGCAGCGGCGTTGCTACGAGGTGGGCACGAAGGGGCAATGGCAGCACGACAAACGATAGTAGATGAGAGGAGAGAACAGGGAAGGTTGATTGTTAATGGAGTTAAGGGGTGGTAGTCAGTGTTTATAAGATGTTATTTTGTGTGATGGGGTGTAGAACCTCTTTTACGCCCAATATAAATCAAGGTTATTACGTTGTTGTCTTTTGCACTTATCAATGTAGATTTTCAATTTGTTTTTTGAGCCTTAATTTTGACAAATTACGCTCAAAACTTAACCCAAAATTATTATTATTGATGTATTCTATTAAGTTGTTTTATCAAAATATAATTTTAAATTAATTGTAATTGTTACATATAGATATAAGTTATAACAAACATAAAAAAGACATTTTATTCTCTCGATTAATGATCAATGAAAAAATCACATGTAAATTTTTGTTTAAAAACTAACATCATTATCAGTTAGGGATGATTTGCTATTGATGTCATTAATATGTAAGTATTCACGTGCAAGTTACATGATAAAAATATGGTGGATTGACCTTTTCATTTACTTTCGTTTAAGAACATAGTTTGAATCACAAAGTTTTTGTGCAAACCAACTTTAGCATAGTATTTTTTGTTACAAAGTTTTAATTTCAAACCAATTTTAGTTCAAACGTTTGGTTTTAAATTATGTTTCCAATGACCTATAACAGTATATTAAAATTAAAAATTTAATTTTATAAATTTTAAAATATAATAATTATGACAAAAAATAAATGTAAGATTTAAAATAACATTATTGACAAAACATAAAATATAATAACATAATAAATATATTATTTTATACTTTACATTATCAAATACCTATTGACATTATGATTTGTGTCGAACATGGTCATAAGATGGCTAATTTTGAGTATGTTTGGCAAAACAATTAGAATTAAAAATTGAAACAATATTATTATAGCATATGAAAGTTTTATATTATAATCTACTTTTACTTTATACTATACTACATGAGAATTTTACACTATAACAGTTCTAACTATTAAAACAGATTATCAAATACACCTTTAAAGTTGACGTGCATCATTTTTTGACCAACAATTTTAAAATTACAAAACTCGTTGTTTTGCATGAAAAAGAACAACATGAGGATAGCGCCATGAGAGTGAATGAAATGACAAAAAAAAAACCCTGAAAGAAACCTTAAGTGTGTTTATTTCATGTATTTAAACAATTTTTTAAATTTAAATCTTTAAAATCTTTTATGTACGTGTTTATTTTTCTCAAAATTCTAATTAAATAAATTATTTTGAATTCAAGTTTTTATAGTTCAACTCCCCTTGAACTCTTTAAACCTGGATATGCTTGTTAGAGTAAAAGCTGAAATTTTTTCTATTACATTTGAAAAAAATAATAACTTCTTTATTTGATATCCAATTAAAATGATTCACTTTTTATTGTGTTCATGATGAAGAGAAATAAATAAATATCTATATTGTATATTTTTTAAAATTATAAACATAAGATCTTGTAACATTTGTTAATAAATCAAAAAAAAAATTCACTATATATCCAAGTACAAATTTTAACTTTATTTTTTACTCAAATTAATATTTTAAATACACATATAAATATCAATTTAAATAATAATTTAAATCATTTATTTAAAACATATAATTCAAATGAAAATAATTTAAACCAACGTAATTTGAAAGTACTTGAATGATCAACGACGTGGCTTCCGAATATAAAACAGGCTCATTTATTGTGAATCCATACAAAATTCCCTAAAATAGAAAAGAAAAAAAAAAAAAAAAGGTAATCCACAAAAAAATAAAAAAAAAAATCAAAATGTAATACCTTCACCATCCCAGACCATAACCGGTTAACCCCACCAAAGGTTTACTGAATGATTCTCCTTTCCCCCATTTTCCTCTACTTTCCCCAGAACCAAACACCAATAAATTAAAATTTACCAAAAAAGTAAAAAGGTTTCGAAGATTCTCTCCCAGTCTTTTCCTTCACAGTCACACTTCACAAACCCAAATCAAATCCAACCGCCCATCTCCCATGTCCGATTCAGAAACCCCAACGAAATCGAAAGATTCAAAACGTCTCTGATTCTTTCTTCCTGATATGGATTTCGTCGAATTGGAGGCGATCGAGGGCCTCCGGTGGTCGTGGAACTCGTGGCCGCCGTCGAAGCCCGACTCGGCGGCTCTGGTCATCCCTCTCAGCGTCATGTGCACGCCATTGATGCCGCAGCCGGAGCTCCCGATCCTCCCTTACGAGCCAGTCCTCTGCTCTCAATGCGGCGCCGTTTTGAACCCGTACGCCAGGGTCCAGTACACCTATCGCCTCTGGTTCTGCCCCTTCTGCCATGGCAAGAACTCCTTCCCCTCCTCCTACGCCGGCATCGCCGAGACCAACCTCCCCGCCGAGCTCTTCCCGACCTACAGCGTCGTCGAGTACGCCCCCGATCGGAAGGCCGCCCCGCCGCCCACGCGCTCGACGTCGTCCAATCTCAGCCAGAGCTACAACCGCAGCCATGGACTTTCGTCGTCGTCGTCGTCTTTGCTGTCTCTGTCGTCCATGGCCTCGCCGTCGCCTCCGTCGTCTTCGGATTTGCGAGGGATCGGGTTGCGTGGTCCTGCGTTCGTGTTCGTCGTTGATGCTTGCTCGGTCGACGACGAGCTTCGAGGACTCAAGAACGAGCTGTTGCGCGTCGTGGAGCAGTTGCCGGAGAATTCTCTGGTTAGCCTGATCACTTTTGATTCGATGGTTCGGATTCACGACCTCGGATTCAGCGAGTGCTCGAGGGTCATTTTGCTCCATGGAGATCGCGAGTTGTCTTCGGATCAAGTAATCATTCGCTTTAAAAAGTTTTCCCTTTTTCCAATTTTGTTCATTTTGTTCTTCATTGTTTTATCAATCATAAACTGCGTTTATACTTTTGGTTTAGTTAGCTTAATCAAGTTATTGTATTATCATGATTTGTAGCGTGCAATTTTGTATTTGAAAATTCTTGGAATTGAACTTAATTTTCTTTTTGTATTGTGCCTTGAAATAAGTCGTGACATAAGTTTATGTTTCAATCTTAAGCTCTTCTAGTTTCTCCATGTTTCTAATCCATAAATTCCTTTACTTTCATCTAATTGGTACTTTGGGAGAGAATTATGATAGGGTGGTGCCTTATAGTTCCGATTCTGTTTGATTTTTTTTTAATGTGCTTTTGCTTAGATTTTAAACATGGATTTGTATTCTGTTTTGAATCCTCAGATCCAACAATTTCTGGGCTTGAAACATACGAAGCAAAAGCAGGTTGGAACAACACCAGTTATTCAGAAGCAGGGCTTTTTGATGCCGGTGTCTGAATGTGAGTTCAATATCACCACTGCGATCGAAGAGATACGTTGTTCGCGTGAAGTTGTGCCAGGCCATCGCCCTCAAAGATGTACAGGAGCGGCAATTTCAGCTGCAATTGGGCTTCTAGAAGGATGCTCGGTAAGCACTGGTTCCCGGATTATGGTTTTCACTTCTGGACCTGCAAGTCGAGGTCCGGGAATTGTTGTGGACTCGGATCTTGGTAATGCCATAAGAACTCACCAGGACCTCATCAATGGTTGTGCACCTTACTACAGAAAATCGTGTAACTTTTACAGGAGATTGTCGCAGAGGTTATCGGAGGCATCAATTATTCTTGATTTGTTTGCTTGTTCTCTTGATCAAGTTGGAGTAGCTGAGATTAAGAACGCGGTTGAGAGATCAGGCGGTTTTATGATGTTGGGAGAGTCTTTTGAGGTGGATCAATTTAGTAACTGTTTGCAGCACACTTTTACTCGTGATGAAGAGGGGAACTTGAATATGTATTTTGATGCGACTATTGAAGTGGTGACGACGAAAGATATAAAAATCTGCGGAGCCCTTGGCCCTTGTGTTTCTCTTCAAAAAAGGAACAATCTAGTGAGTGATGATGAGACTGGAGAGGGTGGCAGCTATATGTGGAAGTTGGGTGCACTCACTCATAAAACATGCATTGCATTCTTCTTCCAAGTGAGTGATGAGCAGGACCCTCAACCTGGTTCTGCGTTCTTCATACAATTCATTACAAGATACCGACAGGGGAACCTGGGAATCCGGAAAAGAGTGACAACTGCTGCAAGAAGATGGGTTGGGAAGCGAGCACCTGAAATCGCTGCAGGGTTTGATCAGGAGGCAGCAGCTTCCGTGATGGCCAGACTTGCTATTCATCGAGCAGAGAATCGTCATGCCCGAGATGTCATCAGATGGCTGGACGACGCGCTAATCCGATTTGCTTCCAAGTTTGGAGATTATGTACAGGAGGATCCATCTTCATTTCGCCTTTCAACCAACTTCTCTCTTTATCCCCAGTTCATGTACTACCTAAGGAGATCTCAATTTATTGATGTCTTTAACAGTACTCCAGACGAGACTGCTTTTTTTCGGCTAATGCTGAACCGTGAAGGAGTGGTCGGATCACTTATCATGATCCAACCTACGCTTTTCCAATACTCCTTCGATGGTCCCCCGGTTCCTGTCCTCCTAGATGTTCGCTCCATCTCTGCGGATGTAATTCTACTTTTTGATTCTTACTTCTATGTGGTCATTCATTACGGATCCAAGATTGCTCAATGGAGGAAGCTTGGCTATGACAAGGACCCAAACCACGAGAATTTAAGAAAGCTGTTGCAAGCCCCGGAGGTCGACGCGGAGCAGTTGGTTGCCGGACGAGTTCCGGCACCAAAGCTTATTAAGTGTGACCAATATAGCAGCCAGGCTAGGTTCCTTTTAGCCAAGCTGAATCCTTCTGTTACCCAGAATTCAACATACACAGATGGTTCGGATATTGTTTTCACAGACGATTTGAGTTTGCAAGTCTTCTTAGATCACTTGCAGGTCCTGGCAGTGCAGGGCTGATAAGGTGGAGCTTTGTATGTACTTTTATTTGTTTATCTTAAATTCTACAGTTCATACGGAGAGGAATTTTGTGTATAGCTTCCAACAGAACAGATTATCCTTAAGGTTATTTTTTAGCGCGATTTGTTTTTCTCTTATCAGTTGTCTCATCATTATTTTTACACCAGAGTTCAATTGTTTACTTCTGTTTTCCCAACTGTTGCGTTCCAGTGGGCACTGGTGATATTACCCTTTTTCTGTTCTTCGTTGCACTTTCATCAGTTTTCCTAAACGTTATTTAAGCTACAAAGAGTAGCTTTGTGAAACTCAGCAAGGCAATTTTACCTTTAACTAGGAGGAGAAAAAGGTGGAGACAATCCTATTAACCAGCTTTCATACTGTAACATATTAGTGTTTAAAAACTAAGATGGAATTTAAAATTATAATTTAAACGCTATAATATATAAAAATTTTATATTATAGTAAAAAGCAGTTGAAACTTTTGCCATGCAACTTGTTTTGAAACGCTCAGCATTGCTCAAAGCCTATATTTGATAATGTTATAAACTATTAGCATTGTACGTAGTAAATGTAACACCCATCAAATTTTCATGTAACGGATTATGTCATGTTAATAACAACGTTAAGTATTATATTTATGTTATATGTATGATATATAATATAATGGTGCTAGCCATTTTATTTTAAGTGCTATGACATGCGACGCTCACGTGGAATTAATGTGCTCAAGTGTTCATGTTATTAATGTTATATGTTTAATTATAATTTTATGACAATTTAATGTTTTGGATGGTTTTTGTATGTTAGGGCATATCGGCAGGCCGGACCATTTAGTTCGGCAGGCCGAAATGACCCTCTTGAAACAGCAGGCCGATGGTATATCGTCGGCAGGCCGGACTTCAGGAATCGGCAAGCCGAAGAGAGACATCGACAGGCCGATGACAGCTGACGAGTAGTCAGCAGAAATTCCATAAAATTTGTGACAAGGTTAATTATGTGATTGAATGATTTATTTTGATTGATTGTCATATTTTTTGAATGATTTCTTTAATTTTGGTAAAGAAACAATTGACTTTGAATTGATTGAATGCATTTGATAAGGTTTCCCGTTTTATAGAGACAAAATATGGTAATTGTTTCAAATTGATAACCTTCCCTTATTGTTTCCCATTCTCCACGCTAATTAGCCCAATCTTAATCAGAATATTCTGATTTTAAACGAAGGTTGTGACCTCATCTATTTTTCTAAATTTCTTTCAAAGAAAGGAAAATATTTTCTCTCTCTCTCCCTCACGTATTTTCTCTCATTCTCTCTCTTCATCACGTGTTCTTCTTCTACTCTCCCTCTCGAAATTTCCTGTTGTTATTGAGTAAAATATTGGATTTTTGGGCGAATTCAAAAGAAGATTGAAGAATTTGTTTTAAGGTAAGAATTCATTTTTCAGTATTTCTGAAATTGTATTTCTTCTCTGTAATCCGATTGCTATAACTCTTTCTAGGAATTTCGTTTTGCTCCGAATTTTTAATATGTTATTCATGTATGAATTATGTGTTAATCCTCAAAATTTCACCTCAACTGGATTTTTCTATGAAAAGTTATGGATTTTCTTCTTTCCGTCACTCACAGTAAATTATTGCTGATCGATTGTGTTGCACATATGTATAGGTGTTATTTTTGATGCAAATGCATGTTGTTATGCACAAAATTTGGTAAATATGTTCATGTAGATGTTGAATGTTGGACTGGAAATTTTGATGATAATATGATGAATAATTCATGTGTTATAGAATTTTTATTAAGGCTAGGTTATGTGACTACTTTAACTGTAAAATTGTTAGATTCTTGTTATGTAATATTTTTGTATAATTAAATGATTTTATTTAGTGATGAGAATTTTTGTGCTACTATATTTATATGTTAATATGTGGTCATATGAATTTTAGGGTCATAATAATTTTATTTTAATTATTGGAAAATGATAATTGCATGGAACTCATTGCTTACACATAGGATGTTATTTTTGGTCTCTGCCTTCTAAAGCATGATTTGAATTGTGTTGAATTTATTTGAAGCTAATTTTTGGATATGTTGTAATTTTATATGTCTATTATATGTAGTATTTTTATGGAATTATTTTAGAATGTAGATAATTTATTATAAGAATGCAAGTGTTGACTGCTCACTGTTTTGTTATTGCTGGCAGTTTTGAAAGTGAATGTTACATGACTTATTTTAAATAATATATGAAATTTTTATGACTAAAGAAAAATCATGGTGATAGGTTTATGTGTTATCTTTATTCCTGCCATATTTGGTACTCAAATTGTATGTGAATGTAAAGTTATTAATTTTTAAATTTATGAAGGTCAGAAATATAAGTGTGTTGTAAGTGTTATTTTAATGTTTTATGGTTAATGAAAAAATGTAGTATGAATTGTCATGTTTCAAGAGATGAATGTATGTATGACGTTATATGAAATGGATGTTATGTTGTGGTAATTAATTCATTGAAAAATGAATGTTAATTGCCATTTTATGAATGTATGACATGAACACAATGTGAAGTGAGCACATCGAGACCGTTGCGTCGTCACCTACAAGATAAGGTTAAGTAAGCTTTAAAAGGTAAGTACATTCTCACCTTTAATGAAAAGTATGAGTTTATGAAATGTTTGAAACATATGTTCATGATGGTTTTATGAAGATTTCTCATGATGATTTTACATGAAGCATTATTATGAAAGTTTATGCATGTTTTGATGATAATGTTTTTTTTCAAAGCATGAAAGTATAAATATGTATATATGTATAACCTAAATAAGTGTTGCACACCCAATGAAATGTTAAGTTATGATATGATATGATATGTGTCATGTTTGGTTTGGGATTAACTACTCCTCTCCTTTCATGACGGCGCGCTATGATGATGATGTTATGGTGCAACACTTGAGCTCTTAAGATAAAATGAATGATGTTTTAATATGTATAATGTAAAGAAAGATATGTTCCCTATGAAAATGTGCATAGAGCACTATTATGATGATGATGATGATGTTCATAAATGTTTTAAGTTGTGAGATTTATAAATGTACTTACTAAGCATTAGCTTATTTAAGTTTATATCATGTTGTAGATAAAGGTAAAAGAATCATAGAATAGGTCGAGGACCAAGATGGGCGTGTGAGCTAAGCAAGATGAATTGCAGACGGAAAATACCAAGAAAGAAGTTTTATAAATTTTGAAACTATGTTTATTTTTATGTTTTTATCTCTGAGTTTGTTTATTGTTTTTACACCTTGAAGTTTTGAAACTTGTTTTAAAAACTAATTTCAAATATTTTTTTTAAGTTCGGCCTGCCGACCATTACTGGTTGGATTGCCAAACTTATTGCTCTCAAAATTTCATTTTGCAAAGCCTCGGACGGCCTGCCGATAGTTGACTTTCGGCCTGCCGGTTGAGTTTGGCCTGTCGAAATCTAAAGTTTGGCCTGCCGAACTGTGTTCAAAGAATTTATTATTGTCTTTAAAGGTTAATTTAATTTTCAATGATATTAGCAAATTATTTACAGTATGTTTATGGAAAAGCGAATTGTTATAATTAAGTAATTTATAATTTTTCGTGAGTTGTAAAAAATTAAAAAAATTAAAAAATGTATGTACGGATCTTGGGTATGCTTTTTCAAATTATGATTTCAAATACATGTTATAAAAAATGGTTAAATGAATGAATGTAACGACATTTGCGACGTCCATAAAAGAGGGCGTTACAGTAAAGGACAAAGTTAAAAAAAAAAAAAAAAGTGCTGGGATTTTAAATTTAAGGCCATGGCCTAATCTAAACTTATGCAAAAAGTGAAGCAGGGTATTCGGCCGTCTGTTTATGAGGTAGTCCACGGCTAGAGTCGTAAATAACCCAATAGGACTACAGCCCCCCCATTACCCCTTTCCAGTTTGCAACCAAAAAAAAAAAAATCCATTGTTGTAAATAAGATGCTCAGTTCTCTTCCAGGCAAGAACACATGACAGGAAGAAAATTCATCGGTAGAACTATAATAGTTTTTAGATGTTCATACACACACAGACACAGAGACATATATACCGTCAGTGGAGAATGAAAACTTCACTTATTTTACAGCCTTTAAATTAATCTAGCCGGCTGGAAAAAAAGATAGGGCAGTAGTGGATTGTGAAATATTCTTGTGGAAGCAATCATGAATTACGAACCTGTGTCACAAGTAATTGGATTCCCCTTCTTGATATGATAGGCCATAGGCCATAGGCCATAGGCCATAGGCCATACAGGTAAGCTATGACAAAAACTGTGGGGCCCTCAATCCAGCAGTTTTTTGAAATGACTAAACCGCAATGCTTTAACACTTCTCTCAATCGGCGAACTTTCACCGGATGTTGAGAGAGAATTGTAAACGAGCGAAAATACAGATTAATGGGCTGACATTCCACCATGTATATCGTGGCCCATTTGACGTTATTTAAAATGTGATTCATCCTGTGACATTTGCTGGGTTTTTTTTTTTTTTTTTTTTGTTGCTTAAACGAGCTTATTTTGAGTATAATAGATTTGTAATTTGTACTACTAAACCATTTTGGTTTTGACATTTGGAACACTTTAGTTGGATAAACAAGCTCTTAACAAATGCATGCAAGATATTAATATATTTCGATTACTTATATATGCAGATATTTAAGTTTAAATGTGATCACGGTATATATTTTAAAAATTGACATCATGTTAAATGTGGATAATAAGCTTAAAATCATTAGATGATATGTATGGAATATTTTAAAATTTTTTCATCAATTTTTTGCCCTGTTATAGTTTCTTATCATTTTTTTAATTCTATAATTAATTTAATATATATTAATTGTTATTATTATATCTAATGTATTCAAGCTCGATGACGCACCAAACATATGACTACTTTTTCCATCTTCTTGATTCGGCATTTACCATAAACAAGATAGGATTCAACATATTTCAATCCAATCTTGACTCCATAATGCAATCCAATCTGTGTGTTAAACAGGTCCTTATACCATTATTTGACTATGAATTCCACGTATTGGTACTTAGCTTCACAATATCCTTTGGTTAAGTCGTACTAGTATTTGCAACCTCTTGATTTAATGATAACATATTATGACAAGGCTTTGAATCAATCATAGTCTGAGGTTCTTGGAAGAGATTTTGGTAAGCTAAATTGCCAAATCCCACTTATTCATAAACTTGTAATTGTATAAGGTGGAACAAATCTTTTGTCGTAAAGACTCTGCTCCATTGATCAACAACAAATCATCTAGATGATGAACGACAATTCCAGTCCTTTTTCTCGTTAACCCAATGTACTGTTAAGGGTTATAGACCGGTAACCGTATCTTCATATAATAACAGACAAGCCTACACGGTTCAACCGACAACAGTTACTATAGGATTCTAAGAATAATAAAGACCCTAGGTCTCTATTTGTAGAAGTAAAAGAAAGAGCCAGAAATTTATTAGAATTAGGAGATAATTGTCACGCCTCGGAATACGGGAGGTGACGTGACAGGTTAATTAAATACAGTTTAATTAAAACTTAGGTTTTAGAATTAAAATTTTAAACAAATATGTGAAAATTTTAAAACCGTTTACTTAAAGCAAGCAATTATAATGTTCGAACAAATAAAGATAACAAAATAAACAATGAGGAGGAAATAAAATGATGAAAATAGAAGGTGAGGTGAGAATGAGTCTCACTGACCCACATCGTGTGCACACACATAGTACTGACAATATTAGTTTACAACCACAGTCTAAAATACAAGAAAGAGAGTTAAAGTTATACATGCCTTGTCTATTTTACAACCCAAACACCCACTTGGTTCTTCTACTATTTGTCGGTCCGATCAACGGACTGGTCTCCAATCCTACGTTGATATACACCTAGAGAGGGAAAAGGGTCTAAAACAAATAAAATGTGAACGAAAGGCTCAGTAAGACTATATATTTAAAATCATTTAACTTTAAATGAAATTTCATTATTCAAATAAATGTATAGAAATGAATTTGAACAAATAAATAAATGGTTGAAAACTTAACAAAAATTTATCTTACCAAAATAGTTTATTGGTCGACTAGAAAGAATATCATTTTCTTTTCCTGGGCAAACCATATATATGACACCATTGTAGTGGCCCAGCTGGGTTTCAAGACCTGCCTCCAAGGTCGCACTCTACACGACCCGATATCTGATATGGCATTATGCCCATACATGTGTGTGTATATATATATATATACTTATTCAAAATCATAAAAATCTCATTTACTGGGTATTTCATTTATATTCATTATGAGGTTTATTAAAAAAATCGCATCGATCTACAGTTCATGAAATCAATCAATAAAAATCCATTTTCAAATAATCATTAAACATTTTGATAAAATCTTTTTAAGGCTAAAACATTTTAAAAACTTGGCTGCTAAAGAAAGAGGTAGAAGTCCTACCTCAATACTTGTACCGGTGTCCCACACTGTAATCCTGTTCTACTATACGTTAGCTCCGCAGTACCACGAACTACCTTAATTATACAATAACTAAGTTCATCAGCATCTAACTTAAGATATCCTATATCATTAAATTGTTTCATGGTGTCCTAGTTTGCCATTTGGGTTTATAAAATTATACTATGTTGTTAAAATCTAAATCAAGATTCAAAACGGTGAAAACGGGTGAAAAATAACAAAATCTCACCATGCTTGATCGGCCTGTCAGTTGCCCTGGTTCGGCCAGCTGAATTGTGCAGTTCGTTTTGTCAGAAAACCAAGTCTGGTCGGCCAAACTTTTTCAGGTTTGGCCTGCCGGTCGCATGAATCCGACCTACCAAATTTATGAATCCGGCGTGCCAAACATGAACTTCGGCCTACCGATCTGAAAAAATTTCAAAATTTTCTAAGCACGGGTTTCGGCCTCCTTAAGCCCAAATCTTAAATTTCAACTTGTTTTCTCACATCCCAGGCACGAATAATGATCATAGTTGATAGAAAAATATAGTAGATTACTTTTTAATCCATTAAAACAAGATTTAAACAAATTTTTTGTACAAATCTAAAAATGAGAAAAATTAGATAAAAATGAAAATCTTGATTTGAATCTGCTTTTGATCAAACAAAGCTTGTTTTCTAGTTATTCTAAGTTACTCTAACCTAGATTAATGCTTTTCTAAGGTTGAAAAAGCTTAGATTTCAAAATGCAAGAAAATTTAAAAAATTGAAAAAGTTTTTGAAATTTAGAAACTAACCTTGAATCGAAGCTTTAAATCACATTTGTAGTTGCTAAATCATGTTCTTGAGCTTCTATCCCATGAATCCAAAGCTTGGGCATTAATTTTTGGTTCAAAAATTTGAGGGAAAAAGGAGAGAGAGAAGGAGCGGCAGAGTGAGAGGGAGAGAGAGACGCGAGAGGCAGAGAGAGAGATGAGTGAAAGAGACGGAGAGAGAGAGGTATAAATAGAGAGAGACGTGAGCGGTTTCACTATGCAGAAACCTTATGCCGCCCACGGTTTTGTAACGGTTTTGTAAAACGAGCATCTTTTGACATTTGACAAATTATTTTATTTTTTTCAAAATTTAAAATAACAAATAAAAGTGATTTAAAGTAATTAAAAATCATCAAAATTATCAAAAACGACATTAATTTAGAAATTCCACAAAAGGATCAAATTAAGTTTAAATTACTCATTATGGCACACTAACTTACCATTTTACTCACTAATAACATTTAATTAATTTTCGGGGTGTTACAACTCCCCACCCCTAAAAGAAATTTCGCCTTGGAAATTTACAAATTGATTCAAAAACAAAACAAATGCAGATACAACTCCTGCATACTCGATTCTAACTGCCAAGTGGCTTCATCAACCTCGTGATGTTGCCACATGACCTTAACTAATAGGATCTCATGACGATGCAAACTGATCACCTTTCGATCAATGATCTAAGTTGGCACTTCCTCATACGTCGTGTCTTTCTAAATCTGTACATCCTAGAACGAAACGATCTTATCCTGCTTAGGCGGACACTTCCGAAGCATTCACACGTAGAATACATCATGGACATGGGATAGCTCGGAAGGAAAATCTAATCGATAGGCAACCACTCCAACTCGTTGTGTGATCCTGAAGGGTCCAATGTATCTCGGTGCAAGCTTACCACTTACTCCAAACCTCGTGATGCCTTTGCGAGACAATACCTTTAAGAAAACAAAGTCTCCTACTTTGAATTCCAAGGGTTGACACCTTCTATCCGTATAATTCTTCTATCGACTCTGATCTGCTTTCAATCGATCCTGAATCACAGTAACTTTTTCATTACTATAGTGAATCTCATCTGGCCCAAGAATAACCCTATCTTTCAGTTCAGCCCAACACACTGATGATTGACACGGTCGTCCATATAGTGCCTCAAACAGTGCCATACTAATACTCGATTGATAGTTGTTGTTGTACGCAAATTCTGCCAGATGCAAATACTTCTTCCAATTCCCGCCGAAGTATAATGCACAAGCACGCTAGTCCTCGAGAATCTGAATGACCCGCTTAGACTGACCATCGGTCTGAGGATGGAATGCTGTGCTAAAATTCAAGTCTATGCCCAAAGCCTCTTGAAAACTCCTCCAGTACTTGGCATTGAACTTGGTATCTCTATCCGAGGTAATAGACCAAGGAACTCCACGTAGTCTCACTATATTCTGTAGGTACAATTCCCCTAGGACTCTTCTTGAACGAGTCGACTTGAACGACATGAAATGAGCTGATTTCGTTAACCTATCGACCACGACTCAAATTGCATCATGCTGTTGCTCCGTCTTAGGCAAACTGATGAGAAAATCCATAGTCACGTACTCCCATTTCTACCCTAGAATAGGAAGTGGCTGAAGTCGACTTACTGGCTTTTGATACTCGGCTTTCACCTTAAGACAAGTCGTACATTGGGCTACATATCCTCGGACGTCTTTCTTCATACCTTTCCACCAATATTGCCTTTTCAAATTGCGGTATATCTTCGTGTTCCCCAGATGACTAGCGAATTGAAACTTGTGGGCTTCATCCATTACGACCTTGGTCACATCAGCGATTACTGGAACTGCTAGACGCTCCTTGAAGTACAACAATCAATCTACATATATCCTTAATTCTTCAAACTGTTCTCCTGTAACACCCGTCATTTTTCATGTAACTGTTAATGATAGATATATAACGATGTTAAGTAATTTCTTTATGATATAATGTTACTGACCATTTTATTTTGAGTATGATGGCAGGTGATGGTTACGTGTAATTGATATGCTCAGGATGTTCATGTCGAAAACGATGATAAGTTTAAAATATTTTTTTCTAAAAGAGTTTTCAACTTGTCCTAAATTTATAATTTTTTTTATATGCTCTTGGGTTATGTATACTTTAAAGTTATATTCTTGATGATGACATAAATGTTGTTGCATATTTTCTTATTTTTATAATATTGATGATATCATGATAATTACATGTGTAATGTTATTTTTAGGGTCATAAAATAAATATTATTGTTGTGTATAAATAATTTTGTATTATAATTATATTATATTACATTATTATATTATATAATATTATAATATGTTTATAACGTTTACTTTATATTATATATATTATATTAACGTTTACCTTATGTCTTATTATATTATATTATATTATGTGGGTGTTTGGAAGGATGGTGGGAACCAGGGGTGAGAACCACTTTTACTGTAGCATGTGAGAGTTTTACACTGTAGCAATTTTTTTTTTATTGTTACTGTAACATGCGAGAACTTTTTACTGTTCATAACTGAGTTTGTGGTGGGAATTGAGTGGTTCCCACCACTCCCAAACACCCCCTATATTATTATATTATATATATATATATGTATAATATGTTATAAGTTATAAACGGCAAATTGCCATGTAAAGAACAAAAAAAAAAGGGTAGTAACCGTGTAAAAAAAAAAAGGTAGTAACCGTGGAGCATTAGGGTTTTAGTCTCCACATAAAATTTATATAAAGACCTCTTGTTAATAACTTTAGACCCACAATTCATTCCTTCCTCATTGATTGGTTTCATTCTTAGTTTTTTTTTGCTTTATCAAGATTTCTAACCTTCCTAATTTCATTCATTTTGGTAAGTGTATCAATTATTTAACATGTTTGTTTGATATTTTGGTGTATTGTGTTAGTCTGAGAATTATTACTATCATCACATGGATTCTTTTATTGTATGTATTTTATGTCAATTGGTGATTAAAAAGAATTGATGATTTGATTGTTTTAATTAACTTCTCATTAAACCTTAGATTAGAGATATCATATATTTTCATATTTTGTTATGTAGATCTTTATGGGTGTATTTTATTATTAATTAGTATCATGTTAATTACGTGTTTACAATTTTAATTGAGGTTTTATTGGGTTATGAATTGGTATTGAATTTTTGTGATGCCTTAAGTCTACTTTTCATACAAACATGTGACAACTGTTGTGTTTCAGTAATTTTTAATTCTGTATTGCTTTGTTTATTATTTTTCTTATATTTTTCTCAAATAGAAAATATGTTAGCTTTCTTTTGGCTTTTGAATCGCTTGAATCGGAGTTTTCTTTAAATAGTTATGATTTTTTGAATTTGACCCTAAAAGCTATGCAGTTTTACACAGACCCGAAATTTAGACTGATTTTCAAGGACTGTTTCTTTATGTAAATTATTGTCAAAATATGCATGTATACATCAAATTCTTTATTTTTGAGTCTAGTTTCTAATGCCACTAGATTTAGCTAATTTGGAGTTAAGATGAAATTATTATGAATTTTTAAGTGAATAAAGGTCATTCTACCTACTTTTGGGAATTATGCCCTAAATTCATAAATTGTGATTTTGCTTTTCTTGATGTTATTGCATGACAAAGTGATGTTCAATGATGGTATGAGATGTTTATAGGTTGTCGTAAAAAATTTTGGGTCAAAGGAATTTTATTTTAATTATTTAATTATGATGACTATGTGTTGTTCATTGCTCTATGTGTTTAAGGTTTATTTTGTCTTTAAATTTTAATGCATGTTTTGAATTTTTGAAAATTTATTTGAAGCTAATTTTTGGATATGTTATAGTTTTAGGTGTATATTACATGTAGGATTTTTGTGGAATTATTTTGTGAAATAGATATTTTATTATGTGAATGTAAGATAGGATTGTTCACTGTCTAGTTGTTGTTGCCAGATTTTATGCTATGAAGTGTGTGACTTATTTTGGTTACCAAATGGAATTTTTATAACCAACAAAAAATCATGATATTATATTTATATGTTAGCTTTGTCTCTCTAGAGTCTCATGCTTTAATTGTGTGTGAATTGTGAGTTACTGAATTATGAATACATAAGGGTCCGACAGGTATTAATATTACAATTTTTGCATGAATATTTACAAGTTAGTAAAGTGTATGTGTGTTTTTGTAATTCTTAAGACGGAAGTATGAATAATGTCGTATGGTTTTGGATGATTTCGTAAGAATAAAATTTATTTTTATTTGTATATGGATGTATGACATGAACACACCAAGAAGTGAGCACATCAAGACCACGGCAACGTCATCTAAGATGAGGTTTAAGTAAGCAAGTCAAGTAAGTACATTCTCACCTGCAATATGATAAAAGTTTATGAAAAAGTTTTGAGAACATGTTTTATGATAATTTCTAAGTTTGTTTTTACATATTGTTTTCTCATGAAAACTCTTGTTGCAATAAAAAAGTTTAACGAATGTTTCAATGATGAGGTATGTTAAAAGTATATCTATATATATACGTATCACTTAATTAAGTGTTGCACACCCTATGTTTATGTTTATGTATGTTTATGATGTCCCAAAGGTTGGACTTGTCATGTTTGGTTTGGGATTAGCTACCCCTCTCCTTTCATGACGGCGTGCCTATGATGATGATGTTTATGGTGCAACACTTGAGCCCCCAAAGATAAAGTGAATGAATTTTTTAGTATGAATAATGATGATGAAAGATATGTTCTATATGAAAATGTGCCAAGTGCATTATTATGTTAATGATGATTATGATTATGATGTTTCATAAAGATGTTCATAAAATGTTTTATGTTGTGAGATAGGAAAGTGTACTTACTAAACTTTTGCTTACTTAATTTATAATCATGTTAAAGATAAAGGTAAGAGAACCATGGAATAGGTAGAGGGCGAGGACAGGCGTGTGAACTGTGAACGATGAATTGGAAATGGAAAAACGCCAAGAAAGAATTACTTTTTGATCTATGTTTTTATTTCTTTGAATGCTTAAATTTCTACACTATTAAGTAAAAAGACTTGTTTTATATTTATTTTGATTTTTTTCAAAAGTTCAGTCTACCGAACTATTTAAACAGATTTTAAAGTTTGTTTCAAAATTTTATTTGAATTATGGTTTTGTTAATTTGGCATTAAAAAAAAAAGGATTTGAAAATATTTGGAACATTTTCAAAAAAAAAAATTATGCATAGATCCTGGGATATGTTTATCAAATTGTGTTTAATTTAAATAGTTTATCTTATAAATAATGATAGCAAGGATGAAAGTAACGATTATTGTGACGTCCGTAAGGGGGCGTTACATCTCTGTTTTGAATCCGTGTCTAGATTCCCCGTAGATGTGGATCTTGCCACTGGTTTTGTTTCACCATCTGAACAAAAATTGGGGTTGTCTCTATGTGAAATACCGAAACACGATCACAGTCTTCATAATACTGTAGCCCGAACTCACTTACTATCACATCCCTTTTCCAGTCTTTAAGAGCCAAATAAGCGAGAATCCCTGAAAACTTTCTGCTCAGCATGTCCATGACTACATTAGCCTTTCTAGGATGGTACTGCAGCGTGAAATCATAGTCCTCCATGTATTCTATCCACCTGTGCTGCCTCTAGTTCAAATCCCCTTGAGTAAACAAATACTTCAAACTCTTTTGATCAGAGAAAACTTGAAATGTTGTCCCGAACAGATAACACCTCCAGATCTTCAGCGTGTGAATCACTGCTGCAAGTTCTAAGTCATGAGTAGGATAATTCCGCTCGTGTGGTCATAGCTGCCTTGATCCATCTGCCACCACGCGTCCATGTTGCATCAACACACAGCCGAGTCCACATCCTGAAGCATCTGTATATACCTCGTACGGCCCATCACTGTTGGGAATAATCAATAGTGGGGCTGAAGTCAACCTATTCTTCAATTCTTGAAAAACGAGCTCACATTCTTCATCCCATTCAAACCTGACATTCTTCCTAATCAGTCTTGTCAATGGCACTACTGTCTTCGAGAAATCCTTTACAAATTTCCTGTAGTACCCTATAAGTCCCAAAAAGCTACGAATTTCTACCATATTCCTCAGTCGTTCCCATTCCACTATGGCTTCTACCTTAGACAGATCCACTAAGATACCATGTTCGGAGATGACATAACCCAGAAACTTGACTTCTGTCAACCAAAACTCACACTTTTCTTTCTTGGCATACAACTGGTGTTCCTGCAAAGTCTAAAGCACGATTCTGAGATGCTACTCATGCTTCTCCTAAGTCTTAGAGTAGACCAAAATATCGTCGATAAACACGATCACGAACTGATCTAGATAAGGCCTGAATATCCTATTCATAAGGTCCATGAAGGCTGTCGGATCATTCATCAATCTAAACGGCATCACCAAAAACTCAAAGTGCCCATACCAGGTCTTGAAAGTTGTTTTGGGATGTCTTTTTCCTTGATCTTGAGTTAATGATATCCTGACCTTAAATCTATCTTCGAGAAGTACCGCGAACCTCCTAACTGATCAAACAACTCATCAATCCGTGACCCGATTCAGCTGCTGATAATCTATACATAACCTGAGGGTTCCATCATGCTTCTTTGCAAACAAAACCGGTGCTCCCCATGGTGATGTACTGTTCCAGATGTATCCCTTATCAGCAAGCTCCTGAAGCTGTTTTCTTAATTCTTTCATTTTTGCTGGCCTTATTCGGTAAGGTGCTACAGAGATCGGTGCTGTTCCTGGAAGCAACTCAATACCAAATTCAATTTTCTGGTGCAGTGGCAATCCTGGTAACTCATTGAAGAAGACATCTTCGAATTCATCCACCATTGGTATCGCCACATTTCTTCTCAAGGCACTAGGCTCGCCTTCTAGTCTTACAAGAAAAACATAACAAACCAGATTCTTCTGCCCTCCGAGACATGACTTCATGAGACGCTTACTCATTAACCGATCACCGCCACCTTGGTAAGTCATCGCCATCCCCCTATTGGACACTAGGGTTACTTTCCTAAGTTGACAGTCTATCACTACATTATACCTGGACAACCAGTCTATTCCTAAGATTACATCATATGTACTCATAGAGATTACAATCAAATCACTCTTCAGTGTAACGCCCCCCTTTCGGACGTCACAGATGTCGTTACATTCATTCATTTAAACATTATTTGTAGCAAACTATTGTAAATATTAACGTGAATTTGAAACCATAGTTTGGAAGAGCATTCCTAGGATCTTAACATATATTTTATTATTTTTTTTTATACAAAAATACAATTTATAAGAAATTATAATTTTTCTTAATTAAAACAATTTGCTTTTCCATAGACATTGTATAAATAGTTTGCTAATATTATTTAAAA